>CM064564.1:23183863-23270780 GCA_032716605.1 Paralithodes platypus | reverse complement strand
TATACCTATGCCATTATACACTGTATGTCCTATCACTAGTATTTATTCCTGCTTATGAGTTAAGAGTTCTCTAAATCCGTAACGTACTTTCTTTGCTAAGCATCAGATCCTACAGTAGCCGCATGCAGTTTAGAAACCCGCATCTTGTCTACCTGTACGATGTTTTGAGGACTGTTTGCTTTCACCTTCTTTCACGCAGGGGTGATTAGTTGTATTAATTAACGTAACGTTAAATGTACTTTCTTCTAGTTTGTTATTAAATTGTTTCTGCAATTTAATTCCGTTATCTATCTTTTCCTTGAAGCTTTAAGTCAACTTAATTGTGTGATCTTTTATATAGCCTGCTTGACTATCAGCAGTCTATAGTGCGTGCACCCTGTAACCGAGTCATAGGATACCTCGTTGTCCAGGCAGGACTCTTGACGGTTTAGGGTGGTTTGTTGCCTGGGTTTATAGATAAGGGTTGGATCTAGCGTTTTCCGTTGTTGCTTGTTGCCGCATACCTAGTCCAATAGAAAGAGCCCAGTGTTTATATATCCCAGGACGTAACAAATGGCGACCTTGCATAGGATTTACTGAACAGAGGAATATAGTGGTCATTTGTTTTGAGATTCCTTATGATTAGAGGAATACAGTGGACATAGAGTTTTTTTTTTGGAGCAACCAATATAACACATTAAAGACTTTAAATAACATTAGTATATACATACTTGCATAGGAGATAAGGCACATTCTATAACCGTGATAATTACTGCAGTACACAAACATGTCTAATACATCAGAACACAGTGATGGGTCAGGTCACGATACGGGCTCGGAGGGAGAAAGACCTGTGGAGTGGCTAGTCGATAGCGAGGAGGGTGCTAGAAGATTTTTAGAGGTGCCCCTTACCGCTGCCAGGGTGTTGAAGCTGAATAAGTATGGCTTAAAGTGTGTGGCAGGTCTTCAGGGTCACCAGGGTTTAAGTGGCATGAGGAAAGATCAGCTGAGGACTTTGATATTGGGTTTAGAAGGGAGAGACCTGGGTGGAGAGGCGACTGGGGGCCCCGGTCCCCAGCCCCCCCTCCACTCTACCCCCGTATCAAACGTCAGGGTGCCTGAATTTAGTACATACCCCCAAGTTGATGGTCAATGGCAGCGTGGAATTCAATCACAGGGACCCTCTCCATTAAATGCACCTTCCCCTCCTCAAGGGTTGACTCCAGATTTGTTGTTTCGGCTTGAGATGGCCAAGGTTGAGGTTGCTAGAGCTCAGGCTAGAGCTCAGGTTGAGGCTACCGAAAGACAGGCTAGTGTGCAGGCTGAGGCTGCAGAGAGAACAGCTATACGAGAGGCTGAACTGCAGGCAGAGTCTACTAGGTATCGGGCTGACAGGGAGCTGGAGAGATCTCGAGTGGAGGTAACAGGGCGAAATATTGGGGGAGGTAACAGACATCGGGACCAATCATTGTCGCACCTGCTTAAACTAGTTCCTGTGTTCGATGAATTATGTGTGACTGAGTTTTTTATGCGATTTGAGAAGAAGTGTCAGGAACACCAGTGGCCTCAGGAAAAGTGGGCAGCATTAGTTTCATCAAGACTCCTAGGAAAGGGGCTAAAAGCGTATGATGCACTACCTTTAGAGTCCTGTGTAGTTTATGATGAGCTAAAGAAGGCTGTGCTACGGGCCTATGAGTTACAACCAGAAACTTACCGCTTGAAGTTTCGGGGTGTTACTAAGGGCAAGGATAGTACCTTCCTAGAACACGCCCGGGACTTGTCTGATGCACTACGACATTGGCTGCGTTCTGAGAGGGCAGCTACTTTTGAGGAGTTGAGTGAGCTGGTTCTCTTGGAGCAGTTCTTTAAGTGCACAGGCGGGGACTTAACATTAAATATAAAGGAAAAAAATCCTAGAACTCTCCAGGAGGCAGCAGAAATGGCTGACCGCCGACTGTCATTAATTCGAGGGTGCGGAGCAGCAGCTAGGAGTGAGTCGGGTGCAAAGGATCGTACCCCTCCCCCTCCCAAGAATTTTGATACACATAAATACACAAAACCATCTAGCACTGACAATAAAACTGAACATAAACCAAATACCGTCCCGTATAAGAAGTCTAATGGTACCTCCCACTCCCAAGGGAAACCAAAGAGTAAAGAGTGCTTTGCATGTCACAAGGAGGGTCACTTTGCAAATGCTTGTCCGAACAAGCCACCAAACAAGGTTGTGTCATTGGCCCGCAGCATAGGGGTGTCGCCTATATCTTCTGAGTTTGCCAAGGGTAGTTCGTCAGAGGGTGGGACACAGCCTGTGTTCAAGAGTCCGGAAGGCTCGAACCCTGTCCGCGACGTCTTTGGGGGTCATAGAGGGCATGGTTTTGTGAGGTGGGCTGGCGAAAGGCGAGGAGTTAAGCTATTGCGTGATACGGGGGCTTCTCAGACCTTGTTAAAGAACTTTACTGGTAGACCGATTAACGCTGCTCGGGTGGTGGTAGTTCAGGGGATCAATGCTACGAAGTCCTACCCGCTGGTGCGGATGGAGCTGGAGGTGGGTGGTGTGGCGAAGGAGCTGGATGTAGGAATTGTAGAGAACTTGCCTGTTGGGGGCGTCGACCTCCTCCTCGGCAACGACTTTGCGGTGCCTGCTTCTAAGGTTTCACCCTTGGTCGTTGCCGAGAAGGCGGCCGACGTTAGTAGGGAGGAACAGGAGTGGGTTGAGAAGTGTAGCGTACAAACCATGGCGTGTGTTGTGACGCGTTCTCAGACATCCGGAGCCTTGCAGCCACCACCTCAGTCTATCAAACCGCGGAGGAAAGGTCACAAGAAAACGGGAAGTGTTGGTCAATTGGAGAGTTTTGAGCCGGCAGTGTTTCTTGGTGACTCATTATTGGCACCTATGTTAGAGTCTGGAGAGGCCCCGGGGCCTGTCACCGCTAGTGCAGGTGCAGGGCAGGAAGAGACTCTGCGACAGCATCGTTATGCGCAGCGTGAGGAAAGGATGGCTCAGCGGGACATTGGAGGTGGAAATAAATTATTTAAGATGAACTTGGATAATCTCGCACCTGCTGATATATGTTCCTTGCAGCTGGAAGATCCTGAAGTCAGGGCGTGTGGTAATGGTGCTGTCGAACTGGAGAGCGATGGGGATGCGCAGCCTGGTGATTTTTTCTTGTCCGAGGGGATCTTGTATCGGAGACATCAGGATCCCAAGAAAAAGTGGGATGGCGGGTCAGGATTAGTGGACCAGTTAGTAGTACCGAGGGTGTGCCGTGAGAGCTTATTGAGATTAGCTCATGATGTGCCTTTGGCAGGGCACCTGGGGGCACGTAAGACGGAGGCAGCTCTGAGCAAGCTTTTCTGGTGGCCTGGGTTAAAGGCGAGTGTCGTGTCATGGGTGTCACAGTGTCACACTTGTCAAGTTGTTGGGAAACCCAATCAGGTCATCCCGAGAGCCCCGTTACAACCCATCCCTGTCATTGGGCCGCCCTTCAGCAAAGTAGTTATCGATATGGTTGGCCCATTGCCCCCCACTAGTGCCGGCAATAAATTTTTACTAACTGTAATGGATGTAGCAACACGGTATCCAGATGCTTACCCCATGCGCAACGGGATGGCTAAGACTGTTGTCAAAAACCTACTTGTCTATTTCTCTCGTTATGGCTACCCTCAGGAGATCCAGTCTGATCAGGGATCCAATTTTACTTCTGCTCTGTTTAAGCAGACCATGCAGCAACATGGGATAGTGTCTGTGGTGTCATCTGCCTACCATCCCGAGAGTCAGGGAGTTTTGGAAAGGTGGCACTCGACTCTCAAGAGTATGTTGCGGTGTTATTGCATGGAAAATGGGAAGGACTGGGATCTAGGTCTCCCATACGTTTTATTTGCTGCGAGAGAAGTACCTGGGGAGAGCTTGGGATTTAGCCCGAACGAGTTGGTTTTTGGACACAGGGTCAGGGGGCCCCTCCACATAGTCAAGGAGATCTGGGAGGGAGTCACAAAGCCATGCTCGCTTCTAAAGTATGTTGTTGAAAGCCGTGAGAGAATGCTAAAGAGCTTGGAGGTAGCAGGTCGGAACCTTAAGAGTTCACAAGCTCAGATGAAGGACAGATACGACCAGAAGGTGAAGCTGAGGGAGTTTGAAGTAGATCAGGAGGTACTGATACTACTGCCTCTGGTGGGACACCCCTTGTCTGCCAAGTATTCTGGTCCGTATCGGGTTGTAAGGAAGGTTTCTGATCTCGACTATTTAGTAGCTACTCCTGATCGTAAGAAAAAGAACCAACTTTGCCATGTAAATCTGATGAAAGAGTATGTGAGGCGCCCCTCCGAGCCTCTCACTGTCCCGGTGTTGATCTGCAGCGATCGTGGTGGAGAAGGAGGAAGGGACAGTCAAGCTGCGGGGGAGGATAATTGGGATTGTCATGTTTCCGCGGATCAGTGGGCGGGGAATTCTAGACAAGTGGCTCACGGTTGATATTGCACCTGCCTGAGCAACAGCGTGTAGCTGTGCAGCACTTGTTTGATTCAAACCCAGCTGTTTTCGCGGAGCATCCTGGCCTCACTACTCAAGCGGTGCACGATGTCGATGTTGGGGACCACCCGCCCTTTAAATCAGTGCCATACCGTGTTCCCCCTATTAAATTACCAGCACTTAGGGAAGAGCTGGATTATATGCTGAAACGTGGGCTGATTTCTGAGGGTGCAGTAAGGTGGACTTCCCCAGTCACACTGCAGCCCAAACCAGATGGCAAGGTGCGGTTTTGTATAGATTTCCGCAGGTTGAATGGTTTAACCCCCACAAATGCCTACCCTCTCCCTCGCGTGGACGACAGTGTGGATAAGATAGGAAAAGCCAAGTTCCTCACTAAGATAGACCTTGTTAAGGGTTATTGGCAAGTGCCCTTGTCTGAGCGAGCGCGAGAGGTGTGTGGGTTTGTGGTGGACGGTGCCACATATCGTTGCCATGTTATGCCATACGGGCTGAAAAATGCCCCTGCAACGTTTCAGAAATTAATGAACGACATTGTAGCCGACATTCCCAACTGTACGGTGTACCTAGATGATGTCATAATATACGACGATGATTTTAACAGTCACTGTGCTCACATCGGACAGCTTTTTAATAAACTGAATGAAGCAGGTTTGGTGGTAAACCTGGGTAAGTGCGATTTTGTCAAAGCCACAGTTTTGTACCTGGGGTTCGAGGTGGGGATGGGTCAGGTGTGCCCTCCACAGACAAAGATCAAAGCCATCGATCAGTTTCCCCAGCCTACGACTAAGAAACAAATCATGCGGTTTCTAGGTATGATAGGCTATTATCGTCGCTTCATCAAAGGCTATTCGACTGTACTTGCACCTTTAACTGACTTATTATCTAAGGACAAGAAGTTCCGGTGGTCTCCTGAGTGTGCAGAGGCGTTTTCCTTGGTGAAACACCTGTTATGTACCCACCCCATACTCAGGGCCCCGGACTTCAGCAGACCTTTTCAGCTGGCGACTGATGCCAGTGGCGTAGGGGCTGGGGCTGTCTTGTTACAGACAGATGATGAAGGTATCGAACATCCAGTGAGTTTTTACAGTAAAAAATTCAATAGTGCACAAAGGAATTACTCTGTAATTGAAAAAGAACTCCTGGCGATAGTGCTGGCGCTCAGGCACTTCGATGTATATGTTCCTGCTTTCGGACCAGTCGTAGTGGTTTATACCGATCATCACCCTCTGAAATTCTTGAATCAGTTTCATAACCGGAATATGAGGCTGACCAGGTGGTCACTCATGCTTCAGGAGTATAATCTGGACATACGCCATATTGCCGGTTCTGATAACGTGATAGCGGATTGTCTATCAAGGGTGGATGATGTTGGTTAGACTGCCACAGGATTGAGGGTTGAGTGTGGAGGAAAATAGGCTGTCACTGTAGTTCAGCCGAAAAAACAAATTAAAAAAGCAAAAACCTTATAAAAACTCTTTATTTTTTATAACGTGTAGAATTTTGTATAAGATGTTGTAGCAGTATCTAAGTTGAATGTTTTCGCTTATTGTCGCTAAGTTAGTTGAACTTGCTCGGTGGAGTGCAACAGTCTTTATTTTGTTTATATATAGTGCCTTGTGTCGCAACAGTGTGTGGTACTATGAGAAGCTTTCTGTTAGATATGAAGAACTTAGTCAAGGGTCTTATATCTTGGGGGAGGTGTGACGCTTCTGCATAGTAGCCACGTGCGGGCATGCGTGCGCGTCGGCTGCCCAGCCGTTTAGAAACCGGCTGGTGGCAGCCGGCCGGCCGGCTTTTCCTTAGTATATATCCTACGACAATGTAACTAATGTCTGGGATATTCTTATGTTGTTTCACAGCTTGTAGCTGCCCTTATTCTTAACCAACGCATCTTAGTATATTTTATTCTCGATAGTTGATTGTTTCATTATAATATATAAGATGTAAGTCTAGTGAGAGTGGGAGGAGACGAGCGGGAGAGAGAGAGCGGCTGGGGACGTTGCTTCGCGCGGAGAGTCCAGCTTGGGACGAGCCTGATGTTGCCACATACATTTGATTGCAACGTTAGGCTTAGTTTCGACTCACGCACGGGGTAGACGATTTTGACCCGGCAACTGTGTTGAGTGTTGCCAAGCCTGGGATGTATTCTGCATGCCTAGTGCGGGGTCCAGACAGATTCAAGACTCAGAGCTCACCTCACTGTCGTACCCTTCGGACCCCCTTGATATCTATCCCTCTCAACCCCACTTAGAAACTTTCTCTCTTACTTTGTATACCTTCCTTCCACTACTTCACCAATCTATTTAATTATCCCATCCCCTTGATAGACCTTATATCTATTATTGTATTAACGACGAGCTCTCAGATAACTAGATAGGATTTTGGGCCTTATGCGGAGATGTAATTGTTAAGGAGACCTGGGAAGCTTTTTTGTTGTCTCATATTTGGTAGTTTCATGTTTGCTAGTGTGTTCCTGTGTCAGGTTAGCAGGGGCTAGACCCGAGGGGAGGCTTTTTGCGATACTTTAAGTAAAGTCTGCTGGTGTGAGTCCTGTGGACCCACACGACTTTACTAGGATACCCGTGGGAGTCTGGGGGCATTTTCTTGTCTGTGTCCCTGTGTGTCTAGCGTTGTGTTGTGCGAGGGCCCTTGCCTAGTCCACTCAGCACTGCGCTAGCACGTCTTGCTTTTGTTTTAGGGTCGCCAGGAGAGAGTCCGATACTTGCGATCCGAGTCTCTCAAGAGAGCACCCTTTCAATTAGAGTAATTTGGCGCACAGACTTGGGAACGTCCCTAGGCTAGAGCAGGTGGCTCAGCCCGGGTATCCGAAGCCTATATCCTTCCGGCTAGACCTCTGCCACCTGGCAGATTAATAGCTAGGGGTTTATCATCTCTGTATGCTTGTTATTGTGCCACAGTTTACCGTTTTTGTGAGCATTGTGAGTCAGGGTGTGGCTTAGAGACTCTGTCCGAGCAGGCTTGCCTGACTAAGAGTGAGAAGCACACCTGTATGTGGTTATGTTGCGAGTTGCTGCCTTTATTTAATTATACCTATGCCATTATACACTGTAGGTCCTATCACTAGTATTTATTCCTGCTTATGAGTTAAGAGTTCTCTAAATCCGTAACGTACTTTCTTTGCTAAGCATCAGATCCTACAGTAGCCACATGCAGTTTAGAAACCCGCATCTTGTCTACCTGTACGATGTTTTGAGGACTGTTTGCTTTCACCTTCTTTCACGCAGGGGTGATTAGTTGTATTAATTAACGTAACGTTAAATGTACTTTCTTCTAGTTTGTTATTAAATTGTTTCTGCAATTTAATTCCGTTATCTATCTTTTCCTTGAAGCTTTAAGTCAACTTAATTGTGTGATCTTTTATATAGCCTGCTCGACTATCAGCAGTCTATAGTGCGTGCACCCTGTAACCGAGTCATAGGATACCTTGTTGTCCAGGCAGGACTCTTGACGGTTTAGGGTGGTTTGTTGCCTGGGTTTATAGATAAGGGTTGGATCTAGCGTTTTCCGTTGTTGCTTGTTGCCGCATACCTAGTCCAATAGAAAGAGCCCAGTGTTTATATATCCCAGGACGTAACAGGTGGATGGCAACATAAAATGCGAGAACACAGGTAAGGCCTACGTGTATGTCACTGAAGGGAAGTGTATCTCTAAATATATTTTATATAGTTTATGTTTATATTTTTATATTTTATTCAGTAATTAGCATTAGGCTTTATAAACAGCTTAAAACAAAATTTGGGAATTAAATGGGTAAGTACTATCACAATTATCTCACAAATTATCACACATACATCTCGATTATCAAGGGGTTAAATTTATGTTCCCGCAAATCCAAGCATGATGAAATAATGGTACCGATGAAAAGGTGATACTTCCGAAATTGTCATTATCATTGTATTATATGATACGTCAGTGGTCTATACATTATAACCTAATTTTTAATTGGTAGACATTCTTTCTAAACTGTGTGCCGAGTTGGTTGTGGGTTAGTTGTGTGTGGGCCGAGTTGATTGTGGGTGGGCCGAGTTGGGGATGGGCCGAGTTGGGGATGGGCCGAGTTGACCCTATCCCTATATATATATATTTATTTATTTATCATTATTATTGTTATTTTTGTTTTCTTTTACAAATATAAGCTACTGAAGTACTACTCCCCAGTGATTCAGTAAGTACAGTCACTCATAAAAATGCGTGGACCTCACCTATTTCTGATTATAGAAGCATATCTCTGGAAACGAATTTGTGAATATAATTTCACACACATCAACTACACAATATATTGAGAAAATATCTAAGAGACCAACCACCAATTTTGATCATAAATGTTTTTGTATGTTTATTTTATTTTCATCAATATATAGTGATTGACATTAGTTTAAGCCTCAGCAAAAATAGTTTTCCCCTTTATCCAGCTGCTTTAAAATATGGCTCCCGATAGTGGAGAGGGCTATAAAGATCAGGGAACATGTGAGGTTCAATACCTAAGAAGGCGATATTATGCTTTTATGAAAATTGTCTCGAGTTTTCTTGTTTTTTAACTTCAGAAAATCCCCAAATGAAAAAAAAAACAGAGCCAAGTTTTGGCAAATGTTGGCTCGGATTTGGCAATTTTTCAATCAGATAAGGCAGAAAGTGCAACAAAATATATAAAGCTGGCTCGGATTTGGCATTTGTTCAGCTACATAGAAAGCTGAACATTTCGAAAATGCGGGCCAACTCCTCGCCATTGGATACAGGATGGGTTGTTTACACGTTACAGGTTCATGTATCTCCCGTAATATAATGTTTCGAGGGTTGACACTTTCTTTAACATGAGTATATGTTATATGGCATCCAAAATTAACTTTAACACCTTACGAGCGGCCTATGCGGTTTATTTATGTGTACCGCACAGCGGGGTGTTTTTAGCCAAAATAGGGCTGTTTACGTGATCATTTTCATGCCTAAATAAGACCCAGAACGTAAAACAAGTACCTATCCCTGAAAGGGCATAAACAGAGCTTTCGAATGACACCATAACGATCCTTGTATGATGGATAGTTTTCTTGCAATAACCGTGCAACGCGAGTGCAAAAAGCAGGTAATTCGGTACTTTCAGTACATAATTGAGTATGTAGCGAGTGAGAGAGGGAGGAGGGAGCTGAGATTTGTGTCAGTAGGTTCGCCGCGGTGGTCTGGAGCAGTCATACGCTCGCTAGTCTCCTGCCACCACTTGTCTCTCTCTCTCAGCCACATTACGTGCTGAAATTGCCACTCGAGTTATGTCGAGCGCCGCCACATAGTCCAGCTTTATTTAACTCGACTTATGTTGCTCGCCGCTAATTAAGGGTTAAACAAACTACAAACTGACAAATCTTGGGATGTGGGATGTGTGCCCCCCTAAACCCTGTCACGTATTTCATAATTATTTGTGCTAATTATTAAGGGACCCAATCAAATAGAAAGTGAATTAACAGACGAAATAAGCTCCTAAATTACAATACCATAGCAGCCCGCCGTTTATGGGCGACATTTTAAACGTCATCTTTAAATGTTAATTTTCTTACTTAATAGATTTTTCTAAAGGATCAAACTTACATTAAAAGTAAGTACAGTGTATAGGTATTCCAACATGCATTTCAGAATGTTTATGAAAATTGGTGGGTGGTCTGCTTAATAAATATAATTTATTGACAAGCAAGTTCGATCCAAAAATCAATCCAGATAGTTAAAATTTCATGCAGCAAATCATAGGGGGTCCATGAAAATTAATATGATATGATTGTACAGTTAAAATGGCGAAGCACCAATATGAATCTGTATCGTACACAAACGACAATATGTTTTTGTATTATAGCTCAAATTCTTCACAACTTCAGAAGTAAAAATATTCGAATTATTTTACCTGTATATGCTCTCAACTGTACTTATTTTGAACACTTAAATTAAACAATCGTATAGTCCAATAAGACAAACAGTTCTACAATTTTAGTTTAATATTTAATCTGGCACATCGAAATTAAGTGTGTTAGGTAACAGAAGAGTCGAGGGCGAGGCGATCTACACAAAAATTCTCAAATATTCCCGTAATTTGATGATTCTGTATGTAAAATTGGCCTAATAAGTGATGTCTCGGCACTAAGTATATTTTGATCCATAATGGGTATCAGCCAGATCTAAACTTAATTTAATCATTTCGAAGGGGATATACAAACCTTTTCCTAGACTTACTCACCCTATTCAACATCTGACAGACATTGATATAGCACAGAACGAGCCAAACTTAATGGCAGTTGAGACATGCCTTATTAGCGCGACCGTACAGCTACTGACTAATGTTTGTGAGCTCTAGGCTCTTTATACAAATATATCTATTTTTATTGATTTTTAGATTAAATTAGCTATATATATATATTACTGAATACAGAACATTTATTTATTTATATATAGTTTATTTGTGTTGGACATCAATCTATATCGGTATACTTGCATAATTAAGGGGGGATGGGCCGGTTTTCTGGACCACTTTCTCCCTCATGTTTATCCCCATTAGTTTTCAGATGTTAAGATATTTTCCCCATTAGTTAGTCTATTTTAAGACCTGTCGCCCCATTTCTTCGTCAATATTGAGACCTTTCGTGCTATTTAGGTGTTAATTTTGTCCCTGGCGAACGATAGTGAGCCTGTAATGTTGGAAGAACCAGCCTTCGGCCGGGAAATTTTTCTACCGAAAAATATACAAATTAATCTAGAAGAGAGATCTAATGGATGTTTTTTTTAATTTGATGGGAGGTCTAGGGAGGAAACTAGAAAAATAATGCAAAAATCGCCCAAAAAGTGAACCATCCTCCCTTAAAATCGCAAGACCTCACGAACATTTGTCAGTGACTGTACATTCAACAACAAAAGTTAGAACCTTAGTTTTCGAAGCAATCCTGAACAGAATATAACTTTAATGCGTTTACCTAATATTTCCATTTCGGAGGTTCATTTTGCAGTTTGAGAGTTGATATTGGGCCCGATGTAATGTCGTTCAGTGTACTGCTAACCGAACTTTTCCTAAAGATTCTCCAAATCTACCAGTATATTAACCCATAGGGCCCCAGCTAGTTTATAATAAATGTATTACCCAGGACCAGCAGGCTTTGAAAAAAAAAAAAATCCAGAAACAATTGGGAATGGGTTAGGAATGAAGGAAAACAAAAAACCGATCCCCTAGGTCATTAAGGGGTCCTACGGTGTGCCCGAAAGTCGGATTTACAAGAGGGGAAAATTGAAGGCAAAAACACCCAAAAAAAAGGTTTTTGCCCGCTCACGCGCATGTGGTTGGAATTTGAGAGTTTTCAACCATCGGCATGGTTGCGTAGGATACTTACACAGTTCCCATACAAATCTGAGCCCTCTAGGTGCCATAGGACCGGAGTCTCGTTGTCGTCGCTGGGGTTTAGCGTTACATACATTGCCGACGACAACGTGTCGTCGCTGGGGTTCAGTGGGTTAACCACATCTGTACCAGTGACGTGTTATTATTTGATTGTTGTTACATTTGGACAATTTGGTGCAGCTTAAGAAGGATCTGTGGTAGCTAAAAAGATTGACAGTCTGTACTTTGTAACCTATTAATTGTTAGAGATCTTTCCTAAACAAAATATAATCTAATTGTTACCAAAATATAATGAAATGGAAGTCACCGGTACTGAATGGGTTAAAGACAATTAGGTTAGACGCTTTTTATTATATAGTTACGAATGAAAAGAACATCTGAAGAACAAAACTATCAGCATTGCACTTTGTTTAAAGTATTCTGAAAGTTCTTTAATAACGCCTAGAAAATCTTCTATATATTGCCGGATGCCGTGATCCACCCACGCATCTCTGTTCCCAGTCAGTCGACGCCTCTCCTCCCATCCAGCACCGCTTTCACTCTTAGTTCTTCACTCCATCCTTCCACTTCTCATTCGGTCTACCTCTTCCTCTCTGCCCTTCCACCTCGCTCTCATACACTCTCAGTCATTTTCTCGCTCCTCATACGTTCCATATGGCCGAGCCATCTCAAGGTGTTCCATTTCGCACTTTCCAGCACATCTACATTTACACCACCGAGTGCCACAACCGCTTCAAAATTTTAGAAGACTCAGACGACGAAGAGGAAACTGAAGAAATTCGGCTGGTTGGAGACTCCATAGTTTGTGGCCAGCTCACAGAGTTCTGCTCCAGGGCAGCTGGGACCAGGAAGCGCTTCTGTATCCCGGGTGGTGGTGTGGACGACCTTGTTGCTGCAATCAACGAAGTGTCCAGACTAGCACCGCCTACCACAGAGTATGTCATCCACATTGGATCCAATGGCGTGCAGCAGACCCAATCAGAAGACCTTATGCTCAAGTACATAAAGCTGAAAAAGTGTTATAAGGAAAAGTCTTGCAGGACCTTAATATCAGGAATTGTCCCAAGGATCGGAGTAGAGAGCCTGTTCTTCAGTATAGCCACCAGCATTAATCGTCGGCTTGCTAACCTGTGCAAGGAGGAGGACATCGGATTCGTCAATACCTGGGATGCCTTCTACCACAAAGATCAACTGTTTTCGAAGGACTGAGTACATCTCACCCACATGGGAGCAGCAAGGTATGGTCGCTTGCTAAACGAAGCAGTAAAGGATTTTGGGAAAAGAAACAGTCAACCGAGGACCGCCATGGATGAGGACCGAAGACAGCGAGGACTGAGGACAGCCATGAATATAAATCCGACCAAAACCAAAAATTCTATCAAAAAGCGTTCTGTGAGTTCTAAAACCACAACTTTGAAGGTTTTCTATGCTAACGCTCGTAGCATACGCAATACATTTTCAGATTTAGAGGAACTAATGTTTACAGAAAATTATAACTTAATTGGCATAACAGAATCTTGGCTGAATACAGAAGACTGACTTTTTAGCAGAGTATTCACTTCCTGGTTATGTAGTGTTGTTGAAAAGCCGAATAAATAAAAATGGAAGTGACATTTACTTTTTTTTGTTTAAAGTCTTAACCCAACCCTTTTATCAAAACCTCAAATTGTGAACGTCAACACATCCTTTGTGCTAATAAAAAATAATAAAGGTACCAGAATAATACTTGCATTAATACAGATCTCCAGCTCAATCATTACAAACTGACCGAGAAATTTACGAACAAATTGCAGATGTAAGTAATTCACAAGATACCGTAATTTTGGGCGACTAATTTACCTGTGACCAAGTGGGGCGATACTCTTACTTCACACTCCGGACATGACTTTTATGCGAACTTGCAAGAGAGTTCGCTCTATCAATTTGTTCGATCGCTGACCCGTGGTAATAACATTCTTGACCTTGTACTTGCAACAAAAGAAGAATTAATAGAGAATTTGAATGTTGGCGATTAATTCAGTAACAGCGACAATTGTACGATAACTTTCAGTTTAAAGTTTACTAGTAACTAACTAAATAGCAGCATCGAGTAAGTCCCTAATTTCAAGAAACATCCGTAAACTTATAGCTATGTTTAAAGAAACTGACTGGAGCTTTCTAAATAACAATAACGACAAATACATCTCGGAAATTATTTGCAACCACTTGCCTAAAAGCAGTGTAAGTTTGCATACCATCGCAAATACGGCATACAGGCCATAATGATAAGCCAAAATGGTGGAATAAAGATATTTCAGACTGTTTGCTTGCTATAAAGATTGATAATGATAGATTAAAACCCTCACAAAATGACGAAGAACGGGTGAAATTTTTAGAACTACGCCTCAAAGCCAAAAAGTTAGCTAAGCAAATAAAAAAGACCCTGGAGTTACATGTGGCGAATCAAAGTAAAACAAACCCGAAAGAATTCTACAGTTATAACAGAAAGCAAAAAGTAGTTACTTCAACTGTTGGACCGTTAGTCGATTAAAATGAAGAATACACCAAAGACGAAGTACAAATGAGTAATGCCCTCAATACCTTCTTTGCATCAGTTTTTACAACAGAAGACCTCAGTGATATTCCTAAAGCATCACCGATTCAAATTGATAATTCTGATGTTCTAAGCAATATCACCATTACAGAGATAAGCATTGAAATGTTTAAATAAACTCAAGGTAAATCAAAAGCTCGGACCTGATACAATCTCACATAGAGTTCTAAAGGAAGCTCTCCAAATCACTGACATTGCTATTCAATAAATACTTTCAGTCTGGAACTATGCCTGATCAGTGGAAGCTAACCAATGTAACACCGATATTAAAAAAAAGTCAGCAAATCCCTACCCAGTAACTATCGTCCAATTTGCTTAACCACCGTTGTGTGTAAAATGCTAGTAACACTCATAAGAGACAGACTCGTAAATCACTTGGAGGAAAATAAACATGCTTGAAGATACTCAACACGGCTTTTGTAACAAACGTTCCTGCTTAACAAACCTCTTAGACTTCTTCCATGATATCCTCAACCTCTACGATGAGAGTAAAGCTGTAGATATTATATACCTTGATTTTCAAAAGGCCTCTGACAAAGTTTCCCACAAACGTTTACTGCTAAAACTAAAAGCGCATGGAATACAAGACGGTGTGTTAAAATGGATAGAAAATTGGCTGTGACAGAAAGCAAAGAGTAGTCATAAACGGTAGGGCATCTAAATGGACCAATGTAAATAGCGGAGTACCCTAGAGATCGGTAATAGGACCAATTATCTTTCTAATTTACATCAACAACATAGATGAGGGTCTCACCTGTACAATCTCAAAGTTTGCTGACAATACAAAAATTGCAAATAGCGTACTCTCAAAAGAACAAGTTGACGATATGCAACACACTCTAGATAAGTTGACATGTTGGGCTCAAATTTGGCAAATGAGTTTCAATGCGGACAAATGTAAAGTACTACAAAACGGATATCAACCGAAATGAGAAAGCATATTATTCGTTGAATGGCACTCAGCTTAAGATTGTAGACAGAGAAACCGATCTGGGAGTAACAATATCGAGTAACCTAAAACCGAGTCAACAATGTTCAGAAGTTGTTAAGAAGGCAAACAAAATAATTGGCTTTATAGGCAGGTCATTTGAGCATAAATCCAAAGAAGTTATCCTATCTCTTTACAATTCCTTAGTCCGCCCTCTTCTGGAATACTGCGTTCAATCCTGGTGCCCTTATTACAAAAAAATATATAGACAAGCTAGAACGAGTTCAACAAGGAGTTACCAAAATGATACCTAGCCTAAAGAACAAACCATACGGGGAGCAGCGTCTTAGAAAATGTAATTTATTTCCTTTAACCCAGCGCGACTTAATTTGTGTTCAAAATCAAAGGCATCAACAATATGAACTGTACTTCACTATCGACCAATCTAATTACACGCGGGGAAACGGTTGCAAAATTCTTGTTAAATCTTTTAACTCACACAAATCTAAGAATTCTTCTTCAATCAAATTGTCAACGTGTGGAATGGGCTTCCCCGAGACGCTAAGACTGCAGCACCGTTTATTCTTGTAAACTTGGCATAGACAAATATCTTGCATCAGACCCGCGACTGACTGCGTTTGTAGATGAATAACTTTATCTTATTCCCCCCTCAAATTCATCAAGGATTATTGCGTATATATATTACTAAGACGTAAATCTCTTTTTCCCAGCTATACGAAACATCACATAACTTATGTTACTAACCCATCTGTCCCCTACTAACTTCCTAATCCTGCCACGGACATTTGTTTCAGGGCAGTAGTTCCCTTTCCAATGTTCCCTTACCTACTCTATACCACTGTTTGGACACTTGATCCTCAGTGTTTTGGAGGATAAGCAACTAAACCTATTGTTGCTTGATTTCCTTTGTACTCGTGTGTCCTTCCTCATTCGTCTGTCTATCCCTCCATGCAATTCCGCACGTACTTATCAAGTAACTCATTTCCACCCCTCTCACTCTTTGGCCTAGTCTCTCCACCAATGTCCATGCTTCGCTCCCATAAGTCAATGTCGGGATTACCACACTGTCATGCAAGGACTTAGAAGTTTGTTTTACCTGAACCATTTTCTGCTTCATGTTAACCATTAGTTGTCAAATGTTTAGACTTTCGCCACATTTCTTTATCCATATTCAGACCTTTCGTGCCATTTATGTGATTATTTTCCTCGTGAGTGACAGCGAGCCTGTAAATTTGGAGGAACCGGCCTTCGGCCGGGAGGTATGGTAGTGATATAGTGATTGAATTGATATGTAAAATGTGGGTGATATTCTTGTTCGACACCAGGTCGAAGTTATGATCTATTATTTAGATATATATTATTAGTTATATTATGTACTTGATTGGCATATATATCCAAACCGTCTGCAATTTATTATAATTACTCCCTAAATAACTAAACAAAAAATCGGGAGGGATGTAGTATCCGGGCATACGGTAGTCCTGTTTCACTCGCGTTTTTTTTTTTTTTTTTTTTTATTATTTTTATTTGCCCACTGCTGACAATATATATTATGATCATTTGTCATGGGGGGTGAGGGGGGCAAAGCCCCCCTCAACCTAATATTGTATCCCACGGCAGTCAAAATAGCCCGGGAACGTGATCACGAGCCTGCGAATATAGTTTATTGCTTTGGTGTCTTAAGATTGATGGATAATGTTTTTCTTAAAATTTCTGACGGGGTTCATAAAATAACACCTAAAATAAAATAAAAATAAAAAACAAGAACAGCAAATGTAAAATACTTGTAGTAATCATCCACAGTGTAAAACTGGATATTTACCAAAGTGTGTAAACTAGCATGGGTGAAGGGAAGTGCACCTGATTTTTTTGTCTATGTTGATGAGGAAGACAAAAGACAGATCTGCCCTAACGAGTGCCTCCCCCAGTTAGAAAAGTGACAGGGCCAAAATCAAGGAACGTTAGAGCCAAAATGCCTGTACACACAGAGTTTAATGACTTGATGACTGGCATAATAGTCCTACTGTATAAGGGTAAAGGGGAGAGGACTGTGTGGTAATCACCGAGGAATATGTCTTCGAAGCGTAGTAGGGAAGGTGTACAGTAGGGTAGTGATCAAGAGAGTGAGAGCGAGAGCGGATAAATGGGTAGGTGAAGAGCAGGGCGGGTTTAGGAAGGTAAGAGGATGTGTAGACCAGATTTTTGCCTTGAAATGTGTTTGAGAAGTATCTGGAGAAAGGACAAAAGTTGTATGCTGCCTTTATGGACTTGGAGAAGGCCTATGACAAAGTTAATAGAAGGTCTGGAAAGGACTGAGTATATGGAGTAGCTGGCAAGTTGCTCAAAACAGTGAAGAGCATGCATGAGGGTGCAAAGGCATCATTATGTGTAGAGAATGAACAGAGAGAGTTCTTTGATAAGAATGTTGGGTTAAAACAAGGGTGTGTGATGTCCCCATGGTGGTTCAATATATACAGTATATGGTTGGAGGCATTACAGAAATACAAGGAAGAGCAGTGGATGTTGGTGTACCACTGATAAGAAGGAAATTAGTGGAAGTTGCCTGTATTGCTATTTGCTGACAATCCATTTATGATGAGTGATAGTGAATGGGAGTTGCAGGGTCTGGTAAATATATTTGGAACAGTGTGTGAAAAATGGAATCTGAAGGTAAATGCAGGGAAGATTTAGGTTATGGTCTTTGAAAGGGGTGGAGTCACAGAGGGTGAGGTGAGGTTGAATGGTCAAGCTATGGAGAATGTATGCTCATTTAACCCTCCATTCGCAGTGCCCTTCATATGACGGGAGAGAGAATATTGGCCTCCTCTGTGGTGCACGTCATATGACGGGTGCCATTTTGAGGCCATTGTGAGACCTGAGAGAGAGATTGAGCGTTGGAGAGACGATAGGCAGCCTTGGACCTCTCCCCACACCGGCACAGAGTGCGCTGAGACCTCTCCCAAAACTCTCTTTATCACACACCCTCCCTCGCACACGGAAAACCGCCCAAATCTCCAATTTTTACCGATTTTCCCCTTCTGTTACAGAGGTGCATGTGGGTGATCTATTCGTGGCCACCCCTTCGGGGATCATGGTGACCGGCAATACATATGTTATTTGTGTATTTATTACTTATTATTACCGGTCTATATTTGTTTTAGTTTGCTCCCCAGGCCTATATCAAGTTTAAAGAAACAATATCCAAAAGACCAACCTTACAGATAAATGTGTAAATTGTCGGAAGAAAAATGTCATTCAGCCGGGTTCCTCCTAAAATACAGACTTGCTATCGCTCGCCAGGAAAAAAATCTACACCTAAATGGTACAAAGGTCTTAATATTGACAAAGAAATGGACGCAAGTATTAAACATTGAAAACTAATGGGGCTAAACATGAAGGCGAAGGGGGTTGAAAAATATTTCCCCCTTAGTCTACTACCATTTATACCCACTATCAATAGACAACCAGGCTCTACATTCATTCACGAGTAATCAGGAATATATCACATGAAATTGAAGAGACAATCAATGGATTGTTGCATAGCTTGAACATAGCAAACAAAGAGTATTCATAAAAGGCCTAAATCGGAATGGAGTAGTGTACTAAGTGGAGTTCCGCAAGGTTCAGAGCTGGGACCCACACTATTCATTATATACATCAATGACATTGAAGATAGTGTGGTGTCGAATGTCCTGAAATTTGTCGAGGACACAAAAATAATCAGCAAAGTATTTACTCCAGAATAAATCAACTGCCTACAGAAAAATCTACATAAGATTTGTACAAATAGTCTGAGGATTGGTTAAGGTTATTCAATGTTGAAATTTTTTAATATCTTGATATAGGGTATGCCAACAGACACCACACGTATGAGCTAGGCGGGCAGGATATACCAAATGACAACCAGGAATAGGACTTAGGAGTCAAGATTCACAACTCCAGGAGTCCAAGAACACATATAGCCGAGATACCTGTAGTTACAAAGGCAAGTCAATTCGAGGGCAGAACAATGGAGGGGCCATGCACTGAGAGAGCTCTGAAGAACACCGATTGTTATAATAGCGATAGGAGAGTGAAAGAGATGCAACATTGCGGTGCATAGAAAGAGATTATAGAGAACTAGTAAGAGGAAGTGATTTGATGAGGCGAAATGTTTTTGACTCTTTTCTGTTGAGAAGTGCAGTATAGGAACCTCCTCACATATGCGAGCACTGTATCCCGATACAGAGCAAGGAGCTGTGCGTGGGTGAAAAATCCACAGAGACAGTTGAGCACACCTAACTTTTGGTAAGCTGTTTTCTCTAGAGTAGTAATATGATCTTTCCAAGAAAGGTCAGATGAAGAAGATGCACCAAGAATATTGAGAGAAGATGAAGGGTTGATTTGTGTATTGTTGAAGAGTAATTGATAGTCTTGCAGAAGATTGTGACGGGTAAACAGCGCAAGAAACCGGGTTTTAGAGGCATTGAAAGTAACAAAATCTTCTCTGCTCCAATCAGAAATAATTGATAGATGAGAAAATAGGTGTGCCATGGTCCTGTAACGTGAGTGACACAATTTGGCGTGTTCAGACTGGAAGGGTGTAATACACTAAAATCAAAGGTTTAAAGAAGGTATATAAAGTCATATGGTATATTAATGGTGATTTACCTCTCTTTCAGTGTACACGATGGGTTTATTACCATTAATATGCATATTATACAGTGAACTATTTGTTAAATACTGCCAAAGATAATTTAAGTGTCTATAATGATCTCCCATTTAAAGGCACTTTATATTGGTGGTACTAAACACATTTTATACACAGACAGAAAGGTAAATCACTATCAGTATACCCACTGATATTATATACTTTGTTTTCATATCTCTGAATATTTGGCAGCATATTCTTATGATACACTGCAGTGGATGGGATTTACTATTCAATGTTCAAAGTTTTGTTTTTATAAGCAGGTAATGTTCTAGTATTCCTGACCGTGACTGTATATTCATGTTAGGGGCTTTAGTTATGTTGTGTACTCTTAAACCTAGCTGATGCGAGGGGGGATCTTTTTTTAGTTTTCTTATTTCGCTCCATTAATTTTGAGATTTTAAGACCTTTCACTCCATTATTTTGGTGATAAGAGGTTTCGCGTAATTCAAGTGTTAATTTTTTGGGGGGAAGCGATAGGTAGCCTTCAGTTTATTAGAAATCAGCTTTTGGCCGGGATTTATCTTATTGAACATGCACAAATTTAGCTTGAAAGATGTCTTGAGGGTCTTGTTTAGCTTAAAGACAATTTGGGGAAGCAGTTTTTCTTTAGTCTAGAGGGCATGCCATAAATACAACGCTCGAAAATGGTGAAAGCAATCATCATCCTTAGTAACAAGTAAACAAAAGGAATTTGTATAATTTAAATACATGCTATTGTTTAAATTGTCGATGAAAAACCTTATTTAACCCCTAAATGTCGGCGCGCAACATAAGTCGAGTATAATAAATCTGGACTATCTGGCGGCGCGCGACATGGGTCGTGTGGCAATTTCAGCACGTAATGTTGCTGAGAGAGAGAGACAAGTGGTGGCAGGAGAGTAGCGAGCGTATGACTGCTCCAGACCACCGCGGCGAACCTACTGACACGAATCCCACCCAGGGCTGCCGTTTTTCCGCAGTTATTTGGTCCGCTGTTTACAATTTGTTTTAAGAAAACGGATATATTGATGGAGTAACTTGGTAAGAATTAGGTGTGCACCTTTTTGTCTGTATGTCTGTCAGTCTGTATGTACGTATATGTCTAGGCATGTAAGCATTTTATGCATGCATATGTACAGTAGCCCTATGAAGTTCGTAGTCTCAGAAAATATAATTATTAAATTGTGCAATTGACCACTTGCGAGTTTTGTTCTATAAGGAAGCTGGAGTTGTAGACATCGATATTTAACAAAATTATACCAGCTAAAATACAGTTATAGTACATTTATAGATACATAACATCCAATTCAACATACTCTTTAGCCATCCGAAACCTATATTATTATTGCATTTAGGATTACTATCGATGTCTACAACTCCAACTTCCTTATAGAACGAAACTCATGTGGTCAAATACATTTCTTTTCAGATTGCTGTAGGAAACATTATCACTTATATATTTCTTGATTCATCCTCTTTTTACATTATATATACAGTTCTGTAAATGTAGTTTATACATTAACTGTTGAGCTTCTAATACATCTAATTAAGATTGTTGGAACTCTGTAAACTGTAGCCAATATTTGGGTATATAACTGTGGAGGTTATATACACCAACAAACAAAATTACTGTCGCCGCTCCAAAATGTCTACTTTAATTTTGTCTATTAGAATAAGACAAATGTACTCCTCGCACACCTGAACAAAGCTTGGATACATAAGCTTTGTTCAGATGTGTTAGGGAATAATGTTATCTTATAAAACAAAAGAGAACCCTAAGGTAGAGATTTTGGAGCGGCAAACACTAAATTTGTCCCTGAGTGTACATCTATAGTATGTATGTACACTCATGGACACATGATTTTAACCATCCTGTGAATAAATTACGCAAGTATTACATTTTTAATCAACCAGTTTATGTATAATAAATATTTTATGCAATTATCAGTTTGTAAATATATGGAAGTAATTTTGTTTTCGTATATATATCATAACATTTTAATTACATAATGACAATTCTACGATGGTTAAGAACATATATCCGGGACTATACATGTATATATATATATGTGTTTATAAATATATGCTCCCAGTTTGACCACTCAACCTAGACCTTGGTACTATAGGTAGGCCTAATGATTTCTTGCTCTTAATTACGATTCAAGTTATGTTCACTTATTTTACTAAAGTTGTCTCATCATATTGTAATCGACGGAATGTGTGTTTCTGCGAGTAATATAGAGTATTTGTCTTGAATTATGGCATCAGATATTCAGATTGCAACTGTACTATGTGGTACTAGCTTTCATTGACATTTCATGTACTCTGTGATATGTTTTATAAGTTGCATGTCCGACACCGATAACGCTCCCTAAAGTGTTGGGAATTGTACTGAGAGGTAATTAGACCAACCTTTTAAAAATATTGGAACAGTTTTATGCAATACATTATTATTATTTGAGATAGGGAAGAAAAGCGCCAAGGAAACAAACCACAGAGATGTGGCCCTGCACACACCAACAACCACTGCCACCGCGACACCAAGATAAGAGGGCACAAGCGACTCCTCACCACGCTTCGGTCGGGTCACCTGCTTCACTCAGGCACTTCCCCCGACCCCAGGAAAGAACATACCTGTGAGGACGACACCTACTGATGATATACCTAACAAAGATAATCCCTCATGACGTCGTAATAAACAAACCGTGCATAAAGATCAACACACCACGCGCCCTTCTTGCTCAAGGAGCACCACCGCCGTGATGCGGATTCCCAGAAGGGCTACCGCAGCCGGCCCAGACCCTCCTCCAGGCACAGCCGCCCCTCTAGCCCTGAAATGCCCCACCGAGGAGAATGACGAAAGTGGTAAGACCATCTCCGCCTACCTCATCATCAGTAGAGTTGAACAGATACTATTACCACACCGGAAGGGATAGTATCAGAAGACTTGGTACTATTAACTGAGAAATTGCCTTGAGGGAGTAAGACACTGGTGGAACTACTCTACGCATTTCTCAAGGTACCTTGGATTTGCTAGTATTTTTGTTGGGCCACACTGGTGACCACCCAACATCTTTACATTGCCTTGGTACAGGATTTACTGTAATTAGAGTATGCAATACCGACAGACAAGCGCTCTAGTTCTAGTAAACCTACAAAAATAGTAAGGCTGGTTGGAAGAGCGCAAGACACTGGTGAAACGGCTTCCTTCTCAGTCAGGACTCTTAGTGGAGGGTGTAACGACACTGGTGAAACAACTCCCTACTTAAGTCCTGCAATATGAGAGTGTAAGACACTGGTGAAACGGCTCGTACTCGTATAACCACAACATCTAGCATCAAAGTTCTTTCAGAGATTCCTGTAGGAAGTCAAGGTCAAGGACTCGTAGTGGAGGGCATAAGACACTGGTGAAACGACTCCCTACTCAAGTCTTACGAATACGAGAGTGTACTACACTGGTGAAATAGCTCATATTTGTAAAAGACCTCAACCCCGTAGATCTTCAGAAGACCCCAAGGAAGTCTTCGCCAACTCTGCAACCGTCACACGGCAGGACCACCACCACGGACCAGGTCGTCATCAGGAATACAACGCAGCCGCATCTTCAAAGACTGTCGGAACCTGCCAAAGATCTTCCCCTTGAGACGCCTAGTGGATCCTCAATCGTGCTGTTATATAATTACCTATCCATGTTTGATGTATCATTGCACTTATAATCATATATTACTGTGAAACAAGAATAATCTATGTTTGTACTCTGTGTTATATTATCCTCTATTGTCTTCGTGCTTGTGTTTGTGTTGGCCTCCTTTTCTCCAGTCAAGTAAGAATCTATCTAATTAGTCAATACAACCCCAGTAAAAACCTGGTATAACATTATTATTATTATTATTATTATTATTATTATTAAGGTAGTAGTAGTAGTAGTAAACATACGTTTTATGTTTTTTACGTTGATATTAGTTAAAGCCAAATAAATTGCCATTTTTAGCAAATATGATCAATACCTAAAATACGAGAGAAAACACGAGACTCAGGATATAGTTGCGGCCAGAGCAAGAAAAAAAGAAAACGGAAAGACCAACAAGAACGGGAAGACGCCAGTAGGAAAGAAGCAAGGACAGAAAGACCGAAAATGGGAGATCCACAAGAACGAGCAGTAAAACTAGAGCCCCGAGAAATCAGAACCAATGCCATCAGGGAAATCGACCAAAGCCCTTTAAAATTGACACCTTAACCCCATACCCCTATTACTCGCAGATACCTTGCCTTGGACTAAGTTGCTGAATGTATGACGTGCCTGGTGAAACCAGCAGAGGGCAGACAGGGTGAAGTCAGAGTAGCTGCCGATTCCTAGGTGCAACGAGATCTGCCCGTACACTGGTCAGTGCAGTCATACATCATCTAGCCCTATCCAATCTCCTGGTCTAATTCCAATTGCCTGTACACTGGTCAGTGCAAGAAGATACATAGACTTGGAGCTTCCTAAACTGTCTCACTTGCCTAAAGATAGTAAAGGAGGAATTGTATAATAACGACGAGTTGTTAGTACACTTGTCCATACGACTCTAGTTATTGTGCAGATCCTGGGTAATGACTTACTGCCATTATACTGGTCCGAGTAGTCTCTCGAGCCCGGTTATTGAGCTTTAGCTTGCTACCAGTCTACTGGTCCGTGTAGCCTGCTATAACTCAGTCCCTGGGTAGTGATCCAAACCCTACCGAGAAATTGTTGGGTGGACAGTACACTGGTCCGAGCCGCCTAATAGATTCTCTGGCCATACCCAACTTGGGTATCGATAGTTGTCCAGGCCATAATGACTTCTCCCTTACTCCAGAGAGAAATTGCGTGGTGGACAGTAGGCTACACTGGTCCGTGCTGCCTAGTAAGTTCTCTAACCCTCCAGGCTTGGTATCACCAGTAGGCTACACTGGTCCGTATGTAGCCTGAGACTTGAGTATAGGAGTTGCTAGATAACCAGTACACTGATCCATGTTCCCTAGTAATTTCTCTGATCCCTCTCCCTTACCTCTCAACACCTGGATGGTAAGGAGCCAACTCACAGCCGTGTCAAGACCTGTTAGTGGACGTTGTTAGAGGACCACCCACCACCAAGCCTGACGTTGAAGCCACTACAAGGATGAGCACGAAGAAGATCCGTTGATGTTGGACCACGGTTCCAGAACGAAGAACTTAGCTTGCTGAAGGCTGTATAAGTGTATAACAGACCTCCCTTATCACTTGTTAGGCCTCTATAGACGAGGATACAAACCACACATCTTTATCGGTATAAAGTAGAATATGTTGTACATGAACTCTTTGTGAGATCACATATGATATTTCACTTTATAGCCGCACATACAGTGATACACATGAAATCAACCCCAGTGACACTATCTTTCCACGCCCGTGACCAAATAACTTGTGATTATTTCATTGTGTTTATACCTTCATTTTATGCTAAATTAATTCGAGAAATGCTTCCGTGACTTGTCTAAATCTATGTGCGAAGACTCCCAAATGCGTTTTTTAGGGTACCAATATATCCGTGATAAACTGATATATGAGAGACACTCGGTGAATTATTTATATATATTTTGTAGATGGATTGGGTGGAGGAAAAACACAGGAAAGAGATATGATTCTTTATTCTCTAATCTTTCCGGCTATGTATTACCCATTTTCAGAGAGACTGACACGTCTCTCTGAAGATGGGTAATACATAGCCCAAAACGTTAGCGAATAAAGAATCATATAGCTCTTCCCTGTGTTTTTACTCCACCCAATCCATCTACCTGTCAATATGAATCATTCACATGTATTCTGTGTGTAATTTCTATTGCTAATTCAAAGGAGCAGTAGGTAACTCCAGTCTTAATACTTGCAATTCATCTTAGCTCCGGTGTATATCATATTCTGTTCCATATCCATGATTTTGTGTATGGTATTTTATGCCATTATATGTGTAAACCATTAGCCAAGTAAGCCATCATATGTTGTTATCTATATTGAATATAATAACTATAATCAGTATGTACTCCTGTGTTGTCCTTACACCTCTGCATGTATGTCTGTGAATTCCTCTGCCATACAGGTTAAGTTAGGATCCACCTTTTATCCAGTAAACCCAGCAAAAAAGCCTGGTATAACAAAACCCAAATGATGAAATATAGGCTACCTGTGTTAATTAATATTTACGTATATACAATACAAGTTCTACCATTTAGGAGTAATGAATACAAGGTAATGCTTGCAAATATATACTGTTCTATACTGTATACTCAAGCAAAACAATAGTCTATAATTATATATATATATATATATATATATATATATATATATATATATATATTATATGTACTCATATTAACTATAAATCTAGTACATTCTATATTGCACATGTTCCGTCTTTCTGAGATTGTATTTATGACAGAAAAAATAGTATTGTTGAATTAGGAGAGTTCCTTGTTATGCAGTAGTTAATTCACCTTCTTATGAAACTATTAAGATACTACACTCAAATTTCAATTATACTATTTTGTCTTCCATAAATACAATCTCAGAGATAAACGGAACTTGTGCAGGGAACTGTAGCCTACAATGTAAGGAGACCGCGAATGTTTCGGTGTCTGTATTATAAATACTTGTATGTCAATATAGTTACAGGTATATTTTATATTTGTTTTGAGTGGCATGGAAACTATATAGGCTACTGTACATTATGTAATGTTGTATTGAACACATAAATGGTACTTAGAACCGTATTAAACATTATATATTAATTTCACTCTGCGCGGAAATTAATATTCCCAATTAATTGGATAATGCGGAAATTCGGAATAAAATTTCCGCACTTCGTCTTCCCACACTCTAAATTCCGCGTTTGGCGACTTATTTCCGCACTCTGGCAGCCCTGATCCCACCTCATCCCTCCCTCTCTCACTCGCTACATACTGAATTGTATGGGGAAAGTACCGAATTACATGCTTTTTGCACTCGTGTTGCGCAGTTGTTGCAAGAAAACTAGCGGTCATAAAAGGATCGTTGTGGTGTCATTGGAAAGCTCTGTTTATGCCCTTTCAGGGATAGATACTTGTTTTACGCTCTGGGTCTTATTTAGGCATGAAAATGATCACGTAAACAGCCCTATTTTGGCTAAAAACACCCCGCTGTGCGGTACATATAAATAAACCGCCTAGCCCGCCAATAAGGTGTTAAAGGGTTTCTACATGGATGGTTTTGTGTTTATGGACGAGTTTTCATAATGCGTGAGCATCATAATGGGTTTCAATTGTGTATACTGTATTGTCTTGGTAAATATTATGATTATAAATATTATTATGAGAGCGGCGAGGAGACGTGGACGAGGATGAATATTGACCCGTTTTGTTTAGTTGTGTGACATTCGATAATTTTAATTAACATCGGCCTATTTTTTTGTTAATTCACTATGTTACGATGTGATTATTGTATGACCTAACTAACCTAACCTAGGACAGATTAGATAAAGATAATTTGTTTTTATAACTAATTATCGATCTAAACGTTTAAGTCCCGTTTTTCGAGTGTTTTTCGACCCGGATGTGACGTTCAAGTAATCCAGGTAAATAATAAACTAAATAATATAAATATTTTAGCAGTAACGAATGCATTATAATTGTTTGTCAGAGGCAGGGAGTGATGGACATGTTTATTGAATAAAAAAGAACATGATCATGAGCTTCTCGAAACTACACAATGACCAAACAAAATATCATAACCCAGAGACATCAGATGAACAAGCTAGTTTTAACCCAATATCAGACACCGAAACTTTTTCATTTACATTTGTTACCGCCACACGATTTCATTCAAGTTAGGAAGAACCCGTCAGAACTCGATGGTTAACCCGTCAAGTGCAGGGAGACTTATGAGTTTTACTGGTGACTGCGGGAAGACTCTTATGATCCTAGGCCTAAAAAAAAAAAAAAATGAAAACACCCCAGTAGCACTTGAAACAGTTTATTTTTAATTTTGTTATTTTTGTTTTGCCCCTTGGCCATGCCACATATCACTCCTCCACATCCCCTCCTTCTCACCCCCCCCTTCAATTATCACCTATTTTCCCTGTTATTCCCTTATTCTGTGGTCTATTTTCATGCTAACAATAGCGATTTGCTAGCAGGGCGTGGTCATTGTGTTACCAAGCGTGAGAAAGAGCGAGAGATAAGGAGAGAGACTACAGTGTCTCTCCAGGCATCGTGAGGGATGTTTAAGTTTACGTTTACGTTGAAGGACCCGCAGAGGGCCGCTCTCGTGCGGCATGATAAGCGGGGGGTTTTACTTTTTAGGACTAATGGTTGGGGACAGGATCAGGATTAGGGGTGTAATGATTGGTGATCCTAGTTCTAAATAAATCAAGGTTGGGGCTATTAACTTCATGAGATGGGAGGTGATTCCACTCTTGGATGCTGCGGGGAAAAAATTATTGTCTAAATATGTCCGTGCTTGCCTGATATGTGTGGTATTTTAGGTTGTGGCTGCGTCTCTTAAATCGTATACTTGTAGGGTGTAAATATATATCTTTGTCTATGTCTACTAAGTTGTTGGTGATTTTATATAACATCTGTTGTCTGTGCATTTGTCTTCTTGTTGCAAGTGGGTCGAGTTTAATATCTTGTTTGAGCAATGTGACAGATGTAGTGTGTCTGTAATCACGTCTGATCCATCTTTCAGCTTTGTTTTGTATGGGCTCTAATTTATTTATATTGTTGTGAGTGTGTGGATCCCAGACGGTGTCGCAGTATTCTAAGTGTGGCCGAACAAGTGTTTTAAATACTAGAATTTTGATGTTTGCGTTACACTTGGTGAGGTTCCTGCGCAGGAAGCCCAGGGCCCTATTAGCCTTTGCTCTGACGCTGCTAACGTGAGTGGTCTACCTCATGTCCGCTGAGATGTGGACCCCCAAATATTTGTGGGAGGGAACAGTATCCAAAAATGTGCTATGGAGTTTGTAGGAGAATGGGATGATTTTATTTGAACGGGTGAAACGGATATGGTGACATTTGTCCGGTCTAAATGTCATCTGCCACTTGGCTTCCCACTCTTCAAGCGCAGTTAAGTCGTCCTGTAGTCGAAGGCAATCGTCCCTATTAGTAATTGGTCTATAAACTAAGCAATCATCTGTAGGCCAGGCTGGCTCACACGTGATGAATGAAACTCTCGCTCTCATTTTGCGATTTTGACCAGCTAAACACTGTTTCCACTTGTTTTATTGTTGTAACATGTTAATATCTTCATATTAAACGTAAAATAGGCACATATGGATAAGTATTAATGAAATTTATGGTAAAATAACGATTTTAGTGATGGAAACAGTGAAATAGGTCCGCACCAGGGCATGGTGTCACTACATACGGTGCGCACTTCTTAGGTTAATAGATATACTCTATAATTCTCTGAGTCCTAAAAGTTCTTCCTAAGTTAACAAAACCATCAGACATTAACATGGTTTAAAAAAAAAAAAAATTATCATCTGATTGAACGAGTTAACATTTATAAACGCAGAAATCCTCAAAAAAATCATAATACAGTATATGAATTTTTGGAAAGAAAACATGCCGACACTAAAGAAACAAAACAAAACAAAACACACATACATAAACAGAAAGAAAGGGGGAGGCCATTGCATTAGGTTGTATATACTGTATATCCCCAACTCAAAACTGGATATAAAACAAAACGCACAAGAACCATACAAAAAAAGGAAAAACAACACAAGATATGAACTCAAAAGCGGGGAAAGAGAGAAGATGCGCCTTTTGCAAAAAGCTATTGTTACGTCCTGGGATATATAAACACTGGGCTCTTTCTATTGGACTAGGTATGCGGCAACAACGGAAAACGCTAGATCCAACCATTATCTATAAACCCAGGCAACAAACCACCCTAAACCGTCAAGAGTCCTGCCTGGACAACAAGGTATCCTATGACTCGGTTACAGGGTGCACACACTATAGACTGCTGATAGTCAAGCAGGCTATATAAAAGATCACACAATTAAGTTGACTTAAAGCTTCAAGGAAAAGATAGATAACGGAATTAAATTGCAGAAACAATTTAATAACAAACTAGAAGAAAGTACATTTAACGTTACGTTAATTAATACAACTAATCACCCCTGCGTGAAAGAAGGTGAAAGCAAACAGTCCTCAAAACATCGTACAGGTAGACAAGATGCGGGTTTCTAAACTGCATGTGGCTACTGTAGGATGTGATGTTTAGCAAAGAAAATACGTTACGGATTTAGAGAACTATTACTCATAAGCAGGAATAAATACTAGTGATAGGCCATACAGTGTATAATGGCATAGGTATAATTAAATAAAGGCAGCAACTCGCAACATAACCACATACAGGTGTGCTTCTCACTCTTAGTCAGGCAAGCCTGCTCGGACAGAGTCTCTAAGCCACACCCTGACTCACAATGCTCACAAAAACGGTAAACTGTGGCACAATAACAAGCATACAGAAATAATAAACCCCTAGCTGTTAATCTGCCAGGTGGCAGAGGTCTAGCTGGAAGGATATAGGCTTCGGATACCCGGGCTGAGCCACCTGCTCTAGCCTAGGGACGTTCCCAAGTCTGTGCGCCAAATTACTCTAATTGAAAGGGTGCTCTCTTGAGAGACTCAGATCGCAAGTATCTGACTCTCTCCTGGCGACCCTAAAACAAAAGCAAGACGTGCTAGCGCAGTGCTGAGTGGACTAGGCAAGGGCCCTCACACAACACAACACTAGACACACAGGGACACAGACAAGAAAATGCCCCCAAACTCCCACGGATATCCTAGTAAAGTCGTGCGGGTCCACAGGACTCGCACCAGCAGACTTTACTTAAAGTATCGCAAAAAGCCTCCTCTCCGGTCTAGCCCCTGCTAACCTGACACAAGAACACACTAGCAAGCATGAAACAACCAAATATGAGACAACAAAAAAGCTTCCTCGGTCTCATTAACAATTACGTCTCTGCATAAGGCCCAAAATCCTATCTATTTATCTGAGAGCTCGTTGTTAATACAATAATAATAGATATAAGGTCTATCAAGGGGATGGGATAATTAAATAGATTGGTGAAGTAGTGGAAAGAAGGTATACAAAGTAAGAGAAAGTTTCTAAGTGGGGTTGAGACGGATAGATATCAAGGGGGTCCGAAGGGTACGACAGTGAGGTGAGCTCCGAGTCTTGAATCTGTCTGGACCCCACCCTAGGCATACAAAATACATCCCAGGCTTGGCAACACTCAACACAGTTGCCGGGTCAAAATCGTATACCCCGTGCGTGAGTCGAAACTAAGCCTAACGTTGCAATCAAATGCATATGGCAACGCTTCAGGCTCGTCCCAAGCTGGACTCTCAGCACGAAGCAACGTCCCCCAGCCGGTCTCTCTCTCCCGCTCGTCTCCTCCCACTCTCACTAGACTTACATCTTATATATTATAATGAAACAATCAACTATCGAGAATAAAATATACGAAGATGCGTTGGTTAAGAATAAGGGCAGCTACAAGCTGTGAAACAACATAAGAATATCCCAGACATTAGTTACGTTGTCGTAGGATATATACTAAGGAAAAGCCTGCCGGCCGGCTGCCGCCAGCCGGTTTCTAAACGGCTGGGCAGCCGACGTGCGCGCATGCCCGCACGTGGCTACTATGCAGAAGCGTCACACTATGAATATCTTTTCACCGAACACCAACTGAAACGAATCAAACTAAAAGGCATCGCTATGGGGTAATCAACGTAGCCCTTTACCAATACCCTGAAATGCTTCTTGGTGTCGCACACATGGCTCCAAATCAAATACAAGGGGCATGCTATCAGTGCACGGCGAAAGGTCCTCGTCAGGGTCACTAGAAGCACAAGGGGCCGGATTAGGATCCTTGATTTTGCCGTTTGTATTGTACTCTGTGCCAAGGCCCTTCCATGTCTTCATATCCTGCGGCCTTACTTTCGGCATCAAGACGAAACTTTGTAGGCCACGAACTCTTTTAATCTTTTGCTTTGGCTTTAGGACGAAATTCTTTACTCGCCAAATGTTCTTCCTTTGCTTCTTTTGTGGCTCAGCTGCTACGAAATCATCATCAGTAGACTTGGATCTCTTCTGAACAGCGACATTTATATCTTGGGACTAATGACGCTCTATTTGGTATGCCATTTTGCTGTATGAAACAGTATGATTGAATAATTAACTATAAATTTCACAATCGGGTAGCGCTATGTAGATATTTATTGTAAATGATAACGATAAGTTCTTCAGAAAATCGCTATCAATCACTAAGTTTTTCCTACTCGCAGAACTACTACTAATTCAACCTTTCCAAGTGACCGACAACCCTTGTATGATGTTTGGAGTTTAAACAAAATAAGGTTGAATTCAAATGGCTCAAACTGTCCACATTCTATATCATACTTATTTATACTAGTTTATGGCGCTTTGTGAGATTTTCTACCTTAATAATTGCATATTAATAATGTTGTAGGTAGAAGATAGTAAATTATTAGATAATTATGTCAAATCATACTATAAACTTAGCATGATGATAAAAATATAAATTAGTTAATGCTTTAACATTATTTTCTTTGACTTGCGTTCGTCAAAGAAAACGATTAAATAATAGGTAACTAATTCATTTCAAAAGAGCTTTCCGTTAAGTGCCATATTAGCCATTTCATTAGCATTGTGTCTTTTTCACATTATATTGGATACTAACAGACTATATTATGCGCCTTAGGAAGGAATTCTATCAAAGTGGTAACATATTTCGATTATTTCTAACTCCTACAAAACCTTTCGCAACCAACCAACATGTGACTGATACTATCAAGATTAAATTTCAAGTATGCATCATGGTATACTCAAAGGCTAATTACAGAATTTCCGATAATTAGGGGTATTCAGAGCTTGCAATAGAAATTAAACCAAATCTAATTAATGTAGATTATACTGTAGCTAAAAGTTCAGCTGACGGTATTTTGACATAGCCTCATCTTGATTACTTAGCTAATACGAATATTTCGAAGCGAAATCAGTTGTAAATTATGAAAACTTGTTAATGATATGATGCACAAATGTAACCCTTCCTAAATTGTCCATTAAGTATCGATAAATCAGCTGCTAAGGGATTAAATCTTCCTCTTGGTGAGCAATAAATATACTGTACAAGTTTTCAGGCGCATTCAATAACTGTTTAGCACTAGTTGACATTTGGAGGATATCAGGGGTGATTTGATTTAATTAATTTATTATATTTTATTTCCATTTTTGAGCAAATTACTTTCAGCTTCGACTCAAAGCAAGAAATCCCCTCCCCAGACCTCCTACAAGCTAAAAAACAACAGCAATATATATAAAAATGAAAGATAAATACATTAAAACTGCCCTCCAGACCTCTCTGGAGGGCCAAAAGTTTATTAACTTGCCGTTGCTGGGTACACCATGGGAAGAAGCGTTGTACTAGATTACAGGGACCTCTGCCGAGGAAAAATTCTGAAGTTGAAAAATTTGTATGTATAGAATGCAAAGGTAAGCTTGTGTTGAATGAATGGGGTCACGAAACATTTGTATGTATAGAATGCAAAGGTAAGCTTGTGTTGAATGAATGGGGTCACGAAACATATGTATGTATAGAATGCAAAGGTAAGCTTGTGTTGAATGAATGGGGTCACGAAACATTTGTATGTATAGAATGCAAAGGTAAGCTTGTGTTGAATGAATGGGGTCACAAAACATTTGTATGTATAGAATGCAAAGGTAAGCGTGTGTTGAATGAATGGAGTCGCGAAACATTTGTATGTATAGAATGCAAAGGTAAGCTTGTGTTGAATGAATGGGGTCACGAAACATTTGTATGTATAGAATGCAAAGGTAAGCTTGTGTTGAATGAATGGGGTCACGAAACATTTGTATGTATAGAATGCAAAGGTAAGCGTGTGTTGAATGAATGGAGTCGCGAAACATTTGTATGTATAGAATGCAAAGGTAAGCTTGTGTTGAATGAATGGGGTCATGAAACATTTGTATGTATAGAATGCAAAGGTAAGCTTGTGTTGAATGAATGGGGTTACGAAACATTTGTATGTATAGAATGCAAAGGTAAGCGTGTGTTGAATGAATGGAGTCGCGAAACATTTGTATGTATAGAATGCAATGGTAAGCTTGTGTTGAATGAATGGGGTCACGAAACATGTGTATGTATAGAATGCAAAGGTAAGCTTGTGTTGAATGAATGGGGTCACGAAACATTTGTATGTATAGAATGCAAAGGTAAGCTTGTGTTGAATGAATGGGGTCACGAAACATTTGTATGTATAGAATGCAAAGGTAAGCTTGTGTTGAATGAATGGAGTCGCGAAACATTTTGCCAGTGTTGCTTTTACGCCAGGGTCAGATCATCATTACTGCAATATCCCGGCATATTTTGATAACCTAACCACCTTAACCTAACCTAACGTAAACGATCATTATAGTGTAAAGTCAGTGAAAATAGGTTAGCCTAAACTGAAGAAGATGCGGAAATACACTTAGACTACCAGGCTAAGTGAGGTACCTATAATTGTCTCGTGGTAACGTGTCTGCCTCGTAACCCAAGGGCCTCTGGTTTGATTCCCGCCCTGGATGCAGATTTTCGGGAGGCTATTTCAGCATCTAACGAAGCTTAGGTGAGTTTGGTCAAATTGTCAATATGGTTAAAAGCAAGATCGGAGCTCAAAAACCCTACTTACGGGCATGGTGTAAAAACCAAATCCTACGACCGAGCCTAGCTTACTATTTAAAATCATTTTAAGGCAACTGCTCCCGCGATGCCATGGTCACAGCCACTATGCCTTGACATTCACACCTAATTACGATTCTATTTCGATGTATTTTTACATAATTGTATTATATATAAACTAACAACCAGCTAACATAATGCAATAAAATTAAGGAAAATACATCAACATAGAAACAGGTTTAGGCACGAATGTGGAAGCATAATATCTTCTTTAACTTGGCAAAATATCACAGTTAATAAAATTTCAATCCACTGGCTTGAGAGCGTTAACTTTGGCAATGAGTCGCTAGTGATGGTGGACAAAGCTTGCTACTTGGTAGATACCATCTCCGCCGGTGTGAGGCCGAGGCCGCCACTATTGCCAGAATTGGATGCAGCTGGGGAATCTTCAGAGAACTGCTGCGGTTACTAACCATGAGAAGACTCCCTATCCCGCTGAAGGGAAATGTGTACGTTTCATGTGTTAAAAGAACAATGACATAATATGCTTCAGGAACGTGGCCTGTCATAGTAAGTAACATCAACAGAATGGAATGTAACCAGATGAGAATGGAGAGATGGATGTGTGGGGCAAAACTGCAAAATAGGAAATCTAGTGATGAGCTGAGAAAGCCGTTACGTATCAAGAGTAAAGTGATGAGATGCATAGCAGCAGGCTTGGAGGGTTTGGGCATGTGGATGAACTAAGTTGGGTGAAAAGATGCAAGTCCATGAACGTGGAGGGAGCTGCACCAAGAGGCAGACCAAAAACAACGGGATCAGACCATACGGTCTGATCTTGAATGTAAACACTTTACTATAAGGCAGCTCTAAAAGTCACATTGAGCGCCACCACGAGACCGAAACCACACTCGGTCTTCAAATTCATGCATGTATTATGCAAGTATGTTAGTATTGTTACGCTGGCCAGCTTGCCAGAATGTACTTGTGACTCGCTAGCACTCGCCACGGCAGTGAAATGGGCTATAATAATTGTAGAACGATATTCTTTCTTTCTTAGTATTCATGTTGTCACAGACAGATCAGGGTTTGCCTTTATTCTTGTCTGTGACACTTAGAAGTATTTTATATCTATGGTAGTGATTATAACGTGCAGCACGTGAGAGAGAGAGAGAGAGTCGGAGGGGAGAGCGAAGAGGCAGTGTGTGTGCGTATGTACGTGTGCATTCCTCGCTCGGTGGGCCCGCCCGCTCGCTGTTGGACGGCGGGCCTGGCATGGCATATGACGTCTGCTTGTCATGTGACTTAGTGGCCTGTGGTTGGTCGCAGAGCCATCTGGTGGCCAGACTCAGTACTTCTCTCCTTCCCTCTCGTCAGAACATGGCATCGCGCGCTCGGTCCTACAAGTCCCTCGCATTCTGTCTCACATCTAACCCCCTTTACTGCTGTGTTTCTCTCTGAACTCCTTCTTTCCAATACTTCTTATCTTTATTCAATTACCCATCCCTTCTGGTTCTCGCATACGACTTCCATAGTCGGCCAGTCGTATTACCAGCGCCTGTTCTCGCATATATGTTTTGCACTAGCTTTAGAGGTTATTAGAATCATAGTCACATGGATTCATATTGTTGGGTGCTTCTAATTATTTGGTTGTTCTTTATTACTATTTAATGCTAGACAGTGGAGGGTATCTTTGGTCGTTGTCTGTGTTATGTATATGGCAAGTCAGAGCCTGTACGACTTCGACAGAGCTAGGTAGCCTGTAGTACACCCTTGTGCATATTTTCATTTGCGAGCTTAGCAGTATACAAACGAAGGGCTTTTGCCTACTCTTGCTTGAATACTTGCTAACTCATTTTGTTGACCTTTAAAGAGCGCCAGGGTAAGACCAGATACTTGAGATCTGGACTTACCAAGAGAGCCTCCTAGTCACTTAACGTAAGATAATGGAAATCTGTTCAGGGGAGACAGTAGGCTGCGAGCATGCTTGAGCTCTGCCTAGGCTCCCTGTACCTTTATGCTGCTGCTAGACTTTATTAGTAAGAAAGACAGCATTTTGTTTATTAACTTTAACCGCGTATGCTTTAGCAATTATTCACATATTGTTTTTGCCTAGGTTGATTCATAGTGCACAACCCAGTATGGCTGTTACTTTGGCTAAGGAAGTACTGTTTTTGAGTTGCTGTTGTTAGTGCTGTCACAGAGTTGTTGCACTCTCTTGTTTCCATATATATGTATCCTACTATTTTGGTGTATTTAAGATACACGCTTTGGTGTCCTGCCCCTGCATTATTCCTGTTCTATATTCGACGAGCATCTTAGAGCATCAGACGTTTTTCAGAAGATTCCATATCTGTTTGCTGTAGGACTAGACTTCAAGTGTTTTCATAGAGCATTGAAGAGTTTTAGTGTTAAGTTCAGACTCTCACTAAATATAACGTAAGCATATAATCTTTTATTAAATCTTGTCATAGTTTATTTAAGCATTGTTATTACTTGAGAGCTTTTTATTAACGTAATTACTCTTGTTGGGAGTAGGCTTTGCCATCACCGGAAAGCCTTTGTAGAAGTACACTTAACCCAGTTAATTGATACCCCGTTATCCAGTAGATTAACTCTGGAGGGTTTAAGTGTTTTGTTCACCGGCTTAATAGTTCGAGGGTTTGGAATTAGCGTACCGTTGTTGCAGATCTGGCCTATCTTGTAGTCCAATATTAAGTGCCCTTGTTTATTTCGTTGTGCCGGTCGTAACAAATGGCGACCTTAGTCCAGGATATAGTGAACTGAGTTTTGCAGGATTTTTTTGGGGAGAAATCTTATTCGCCATTTTTGAGTTCGATTTTATTTCTCGCAGTGTTGGCAGTGGACATTGTTTTTGAGGATATATGGAACTTATTGGAGTTTATTGGTGACCTAGTATTGCACTTAAAAACATCTTCGAATATTTGTTGTGAATAAAGCTACGCGAAAGTTTGGCTACTTTTGTCTTGACTTGGGATTTTTTTTTGGTTGACTCCATGATGTCGTCACTAGACAGGTTTGAGCATAGTGAGGGCACAGTGCGAGAGACAGGCGAGAAGGTGGAGTTGTTTGACGGCGTTCGGGTGGTGAACGGTGAGGAGGATGCTTGGAGGTTTTTGGAGGAGCCTGTGTCGGCGGACCGGGTGTCGGGGCTGGACCGGTACGGACTGCAGTGTATAGCCACGGTCTTAAGGTTTTCTTGCACTAGCAATTGGTCAAGAAGTGAGCTGGTTACCTGTGTGCTGGGTGGGGTGCATGAGGCTTCAGGTGGAGCGGGAGCTGGTGCACCTTCGTCCCAGCCCCCATTCCACTCAACTCCTATCATGGCGCCCCCCCGGATTCCGGAGCCGAGTACGTTCCCGCAAGCCGATGTCCGCTGGCGGTTGGGTAGGCCTCTAGGTGACTCACTGGGTGGGTCCCCGGTAGTAGCACCCCCTCCTCAAGGTTTGTCTCCCGAGATGTTGTTTCAGCTCGAGCTCGCCAAACTTAAGCTGCAGGAGCGACAGGTTGAGCTCGAGCAGCGAAAGCATGAGGCTGAGCTCAAGTATGAGTCTGCAAGGTATTGTGCCGATGTTGACCTAGAGAAAACTCGTATAGAGGTGACGGGGAACCGTTTCGTCCAGGGGGGTCGACCCCATGACCAGTCCCTGTCGCATCTACTAAAGTTGGTTCCAGTGTTTGATGAGGCAGGAGTTACAGAATTCTTTCTCCGTTTTGAGAAAAAGTGCCGGGAGCACCAATGGCCCGAGGAGAAGTGGGCAGCCCTTGTTTCTTCACGATTGACGGGGAAAGCACTCAAGGCGTACGATGCTTTGCCCCTAGATTCCTGTGTGAATTATGAGGCGTTGAAAGAGGCTGTCCTGAGGGCATATGAGTTGCAGCCAGAGACCTATAGGCTGAAGTTTAGGGCTGTTCCTAAGCGAAAGGAGAGTACTTTCCAGGAACACGCGAGAGAACTATCAGATGCGTTTGAGAATTGGTTGAGGTCGGAGAAAGCAACTACTTTTGATGCGGTGAAGCAATTAGTGTTGTTAGAACAATTCTTTAAATGCACTGGTGGGGACTTGACTCTTAACTTGAAAGAAAAGCAACCAAAAACTCTGCAGGAGGCGGCTGACCTCAGATTGTCATTAATTCGTGGGTGCGGGTCTGCCCAGAGAGCTGAGGCAGGTAACAAGGGGCGTACCACCCCCCCACCCCACCCCCGAACTAATGATACAACAAATTATCCTACTAAGAGCACTGTTGCCAATTTTGAACCCAAGTCGAAATCCTTCTCGTTAAAGAAAGGCCAGGGCCCTTCCCCACCCCAGGGGAAGTCAAGGAGTGAGGTGGAGTGTTTTAAGTGCCATAAGAAGGGGCATATTGCGCGCTCTTGTCCGAGCACACAGTCTACAGCGGTGGTGTCTCTAGTGAGCAACATCGGGGTGTCTTTGAGGTCTTCCGCGTTTGCCCGGGGTAAATCGTCGGTTGCGAAGTCACAGTCGGTGAAGAAGCATAAGGAGGGCTCGCTACCCGTCCGAGATGCTTTTTGTGGTCATAGGGGACATGGCACTGTGAGGTGGGCTGGTGTGGAACATAGGCTTGAGTTGTTGCGTGATACCGGTGCCTCCCAGACGTTACTTAAAAACTTCACCGGTAAGCCTATTAACACAGCTCGGGTTGTAGTGGTTCAAGGCATCAATGCTGTGCGGTCATACCCGCTGGTGAGAGTGCAGCTTGTGGTGGATGGTGTGACACGGGAGTTGGATGTGGGGGTTGTAGAGAAATTGCCAGTTGACGGGGTCGACCTCCTTCTCGGTAACGACTTTGCGGTGCCTACTTCCGAGGTTCCACCCTTAGTCGTTGCCGAGAGGGCGGCCGACACGAGTAGGGAGGGGCAAGAGTGGCTTGAGAGGTGCCAGATGCAGCAGATGGCATGTGCTGTCACCAGATCTCAGTCCGCTCAGGTGTCACAGCCTAGTACCAAGGTTTCAGACCAGCGGAGGAAGGGTCGGAAGGAAAAAGTCAAGGCTGGTGGTCGGGTTAAGAGTTTGGACCCAGCGACACTCCTTGGTGACTCGGTACTTGCACCACTTTTGAGGTCCGGAGTGGCCCCAGAACCTGTCCCCCTAGTGACATGGTAGGGCGTGATAGCACTCCGCGACAGAAACGTTCCCAGGTGAAACAGACTAGGCTTGAGCAACCCAGTATCGGGGGTGGCCACAAGTTGCTCCAGGAGCACTTGGACAGGTTGGCACCCTCTGATATACGACGGATGCAACTAGAAGATCCTAGTCTTGAGAGTTGTGGGAACGGGGCTATTGAACTAGAAGAGGACAGGAAGCTGGGAGGCTTCTTTTGTGTTGATGGCATTCTGTATCGGCGTTTTGTTGATCCCAAACGCAATTGGGATGGTGGGGTCGGAGTGGTCGACCAGTTGGTAGTACCTGAAAAGTGCCGTGATAGCCTGTTGGGGTTGGCACACGATGTTCCGCTAGCAGGGCACTTGGGGGTGACAAAAACGTTGGCCAGGTTGTTCTGGTGGCCGGGCATTAAGTCGCAAGTCTCAGCCTGGGTGGCGATGTGTAGCACCTACCAGACGGTGGGTAAGCCGGACCAGATGATACCTAAGGCCCCGCCGCACCCAGTGCCTGCTATCGATCCTCCCTTCAGCAAGGTTGTTATCGACATGGTAGGCCCTCTGCCTCCCACTAGTGCAGGTAACAAATTTTTGCTAACCATCATGGACGTCTCCACTCGCTACCCTGATGCATACCCAATGAGAAATGGCAAGTCTAAAACTGTTGTGCGAAACCTGCTGTTTTGCTCGAGATACGGGTACCCGCAGGAAATTCAGTCGGACCAAGGGTCAAATTTCACGTCCACTCTCTTTAAACAGACTATGCAGCAACATGGGATCAATACGGTTGTCTCTTCAGCTTATCACCCAGAGAGTCAAGGGGTGTTGGAAAGATGGCATTCCACCTTGAAAAGCATGTTGTGGTGCTACTGTTTAGAGAATGGCAAGGATTGGGACCTGGGGCTACCGTACGTTTTGTTTGCGGCACGAGAGGTACCTGGTGAGAGCCTTGGGTTCAGCCCCAACGAGTTGGTTTTCGGGCAACAGGTTAGAAGTCCTCTAAGCATGGTGAGAGAGATCTGGGAAGGGACTGTGCCGCCATGTTCTCTACTCAATTATGTCCTCGAGAGAAGAGACAGGATGCTGAAAAGCCTGGAGTTGGCAGGGAGAAATTTGGTGGGTACTCAAGCCTTGATGAAGGATCGATATGACTTAAAAGCAAAGCTACGGGAGTTTGTGGTAGGACAGGAGGTTTTGGTCTCATTGCCCTTAGTAGGCCATCCCCTGTCTGCCAAGTATGTCGGTCTTTACAAGGTCATGAAGAAGTTATCCGACCTAGATTACCTTGTGGCTACTCCTGATAGGCGGAAGAAAAATCAGCTCTGTCATGTGAACCTTTTGAAAGAGTTCGTGAGGCGCCCACCTGAGCAACCTACTGTCCCCGTGCTGGTCTGCAGCGGCCAAGGTGGAGAAGGAGAGGGGGGCAGTGAGGCACAGGTGGAGGAAAGTTGGGATTGTCATGTCTCGGTGGATCAGTGGGCGGGGAACACGAGTCAGGTGGCTGTGGAAGCGCATGAGCACCTGCCTGAGCAACAGCGTGCAGCGATCCAGCACCTGTTCGGTTTATACCCCACTGTTTTTGCCGAGCACCCAGGCCTCACAACTCATGCGGTGCACGATGTCGACGTTGGAAACCACCCCCCATTTAAATCAGTGCCCTATCGTGTACCTCATATTAATCTTCCGGTTCTCCGAGCGGAATTAGGCTACATGTTGGAGAGGGGGCTGATAGAGAAATGGGCGGTTAGGTGGACATCTCCAGTCACTCTGCAGCCTAAACCAGACGGCAAGGTCAGGTTTTGCATTGACTTCAGGCGGTTGAACGGCTTAACCCCCACCAATGCCTACCCTCTTCCCCGTGTAGATGACAGTGTTGACAAGATCGGGTGTGCACGTTACCTGACCAAGGTGGATCTTGTCAAAGGCTACTGGCAGGTGCCGTTGTCGGAGCGGGCGAAACAGGTGTGCGGGTTTGTGGTGGATGGGAACACTTACCGTTGCAACGTAATGCCGTATGGGTTGAAGAATGCACCTGCAACCTTCCAATGCCTGATGAATGAGTTAGTGGCGGAGATCCCTAACTGCACCGTTTATCTAGATGATGTAATAATCTACGATGATGACTTTGAAAGCCATTGCGAGCACATCGGGGCATTGTTCAGGAGGCTGAGTGAGGCTCATTTGGTGGTCAATCTAGGCAAATGCGATTTTGTTCGAGCAACTTTGCAGTACTTAGGGTTTGTAGTAGGGTTAGGCCAGGTGTGCCCCCCCCCCCCCCCCAAACTAAGATACAGGCTATTAACCAGTTCCCCAGGCCGACCACCAAGTGACAAATCATGAGGTTCTTGGGCATGATAGGGTATTATCGGAGATTTATCCGCGGATACTCCTCGGTGCTGGCTCCTCTGACTGACCTACTTGCAAAGACGAAAAAGTTTGTGTGGGCACCTGAGTGTGAGAAAGCATTCTCCCTGGTGAAGCATCTTTTGTGCACTCACCCCATACTCAGGGCCCCAGACTTCTCGAGACCTTTTCAGCTAGCGACAGATGCTAGCGGTGTAGGGGCTGGTGCCGTCTTGTTGCAAACAGACACAGGTGTTGAACACACAATAAGTTTCTTCTCTAAGAAGTTCAACTCAGCACAAAAGAACTATTCAGTGGTAGAGAAGGAGCTTCTGGCCATTGTGCTGGCACTCAGGCACTTTGAGGTGTATGTTCCCGCTTTTGGCCCAGTCGTGGTGATCTACACTGACCACCACCCTCTGAAGTTTTTAAATCAGTTCCACAACCGGAATATGAGGCTAACCAGATGGTCCTTAATGTTGCAGGAGTACAACCTAGACATTCGCCATATTGCCGGTTGTGACAACGTGATAGAGAACTGTTTGCCTAAGGTGGAGGACCCAGGGTAGATCACCACAGGTGTGTTGGTTTGAGTGGAGAAAAATTAGGTTTGCCCCTGTAGTGCAAAGCCGCCAAAAACACTATTAAAATAATACAAAAACCTCACATAAAAACTCTTTCTTTTGATAGTATATAAGTGCAGTATGTTACAGCAAGAATCTAAGACATTCTGAGTTTTTGTTCTTAGTAGGCTAGGCTTGGTGAAGCTTGCTCGTTGAGCGTAACATTGTTAAGTGATACTATTATTTTGGGGAAGTGTTGTGTAGATTTGTTTTGTATATAATGAAGTATTTTTACGTTTGTGATTGTGCCTTGTTGTTCACAACTTGGGGAGTAGCTGGCTGATGCGGGGTTTGTGGGCATTCTGTCTGGTCAGATGTGGCAGTTACCAGAGGTTAAAACGTCCCACATCTAGGGCGGGGTGTTATGCTGGGCAGCTTGCCAGAATTTACTCGTGACTCGCTAGCACTCGCCACGGCAATGAAATGGGCTATAATAATCGTAGAACGATGTTCTTTCTTTCTTAGTATTCATGTTGTCACAGACAGATCAGTGTTTGCCTTTATTCTTGTCTGTGACACTTAGAAGTATTTTATATCCATGTTAGTGATTATAACATGCAGCGCGTGAGAGAGAGAGAGAGAGTCGGAGGGGAGAGCGCAGAGGCAGTGTGTGTGCGTATGTACGTGTGCATTCCTCGCTCGGTGGGCCCGCCCGCTCGCTATTGGATGGCGGGCCTGGCATGGCATACGACGTCTGCTTGTCATGTGACGTAGCGGCCTGTGATTGGTCGCAGAGCCATCTGGTGGCCAGACTCAGTACTTTTCTCCTTCCCTCTCGTCAGAACATGGCATCGCGCGCTCGGTCCTACACGTCCCTCGCATTCTGTCTCACATCTAACCCCCTTTACTGCTGTGCCTCTCTCTGAACTCCTTCTTTCCAATACTTCTTATCTTTATTCAATTACCCATCCCTTCTGGTTCTCGCATACGACTTCCATAGTCGGCCAGTCGTATTACCAGCGCCTGTTCTTACATATATGTTTTGCACTAGCTTTAGAGGTTATTAGAATCATAGTCACATGGATTCATATTGTTGGGTGCTTCTAATTATTTGGTTGTTCTTTATTACTATTTAATGCTAGACAGTGGAGGGTATCTTTGGTCGTTGTCTGTGTTATGTATATGGCAAGTCAGAGCCTGTACGACTTCGACGGAGCTAAGTAGCCTGTAATACACCCTTGTGCATATTTTCATTTGCGAGCTTAGCAGTATACAAGCGAAGGGCTTTTGCCTACTCTTGCTTGTATACTTGCTAACTCATTTTGTTGACCTTTGAGGAGCGCCAGGGTAAGACCAGATACTTGAGATCTGGACTTACCAAGAGAGCCTCCTAGTCACTTAACGTAAGATAAGGGAAATCTGTTCAAGGGAGACAGTAGGCTGCGAGCATGCTTGAGCTCTGCCTAGGCTCCCTGTACCTTTATGGTGCTGCTAGACTTTATTAGTAAGAAAGACAGCATTTTGTTTATTAACTTTAACCGCGTATGCTTTAGCAATTATTCACGTATTGTTTTAGCCTAGGTTGATGCATAGTGCACAACCCAGTATGGCTGTTACTTTGGCTAAGGAAGTACTGTTTTTGAGTTGCTGTTGTTAGTGCTGTCACAGAGTTGTTGCACTCTCTTGTTTCCATATATATGTATCCTACTTTTTGGTGTAATTAAGATACACGCTTTGGTGTCCTGCCCCTGCATTATTCCTGTTCTATATTCGACGAGCATCTTAGAGCATCAGACGTTTTTCAGAAGATTCCATATCTGTTTGCTGTAGGACTAGACTTCAAATGTTTTCATAGAGCATTGAAGAGTTTTAGTGTTAAGTTCAGACTCTCACTAAATATAACGTAAGCATATAACCTTTTATTAAATCTTGTCATAGTTTATTTAAGCATTGTTATTACTTGAGAGCTTTTTATTAACGTAATTACTCTTGTTGTGAGTAGGCTTTGCCGTCACCGGAAAGCCTTTGTAGAAGTACACTTAACCCAGCTAATTGATACCCCGTTATCCAGTAGATTAACTCTGGAGGGTTTAAGTGTTTTGTTCACCGGCTTAATAGTTAGAGGGTTTGGAATTAGCGTACCGTTGTTGCAGATCTAGCCTATCTTGTAGTCCAATATTAAGTGCCCTTGTTTATTTCGTTGTGCCGGTCGTAACAGTATGCAATTGTAACTCCCAACGTTTTTCTTACATTGTACAGAATAAAGGGCATATTTAAGCTATTAAATCATTGGATATATTGTGAGTGAATTACCTTTCCGTGTACTGGGTGTATTATTATTATCACTAATATGGAAACAGTCAGAATGAAACAAATTGGCGTCTTCTGATCGAAAGGGACACTAAAATCAAGTGTGTAGAAACGATATGAAAGTAAGTATATCAAATCATTGGATATATTAAGTGATTCATCTTTCTATGTTTTATTAGACGAGTTTATTAGCATCAATCTATCTTCAAATGGGTGATGCAGAAACGTTAACTACCTATTAGATATATGTGTGTGAATGCCTGTTTATACATTAATTCATAATTATGTAATTGTATAAGTGAGGACGTTCAATTTAAAGTTGGAGTAGGTTCGTGTTGGCTGAAGATATAGGCTTGCAGGTTTGAAGTGTGTGTGTGTGTGTGTGTGTGTGTGTGTGTGTGTGTGTGTATGCTAAGCAATTATTGAAACATCCGTTTTCCTGGCTTATAAATACAGAGTAAACAAAGTAAGCACACCCACTAACAAAATCTCTCTCTCTCTCTCTCTCTGACACACACACATATACACACACATATACATACATACATACATACATATATATATATATACATATATACATATATACATATATATACATATACATACATATACATATATATATATATATATATATATATATATATATATACCGGTATATATATATAAATATACTCCTTAACAACACACACTACACCACATAAACATAAATCCTGGATTATAATGTAAACCAAACAGGCTGTGCGACCTTAATAGTGGCACTCCCTCATGGATAATACCCTCAGGCACTGTCTTATTAATTAACCCAGCCAACCACGCTTTTTTATCTTTCTTTCCCTCTCTCTTTGGCTTGTATCCATTCGGCCCCATTCACCCAACTGTTTTAAGAGGTTTATCCCCATTAGATGTCGATTTTTTCCTGGCGAGCGAAAGCGAGCCAGCATTGTATGGAGAAATCCTGCTTCGCCGGATACATTTTTCTATCAAAACATTTTCAAATTTAGCATTGTATGGAGAAATCCGGCTTCGCCGGAGAAATTTTGCTATCGAAAAATGTACAAATTTACCTTGCTGTCAAAACAAAAATATATATATGCTGGCTCGCTACCGCTCGCCAGGAAAATATTTACACCTGGATGGAAGTAAACGTCTTAAAACAGTATGCTGAATGGGGCCGAATGGATACAAGCCAAAGAGAGGGAGAGAAAGAAAAAAAGCGAGGTGAGCTCCCTTAACAAAGAATTATCATAAAGTATATGTCTATCCTACAAGTATGAGTCTATACTGCAATTATCATAAAGTATATGTCTATCCTACAAGTATGAGTCTATACTGCAATTATCATAAAGTATATGTCTATCCTACAAGTATGAGTCTATACTGCAATTATCATAAAGTATATGTCTATCCTACAAGTATGAGTCTATACTGCAATTATCATAAAGTATATGTCTATCCTACAAGTATAAGTCTATACTGCAATTAGAAACACTATCTACAGTATAAATATTTCATGACTAACAAACTGACATTTTCAGATTATATATAGATAAATTATATCTCACAAATACACATGAGCTACTAAATGTTTTATACTCTCAGCCGGACTAAAACCATCGACATAAATAGATATAGATATAGATAGATAGATAGATAGAGTGACAGTTGCAAATCGTGCTCATTATTCACAAATAAATCGAACAAGTTTATTAGTAAAGAATAAGTTTGGGATAATGCGTTAACTCCCTCAGATATATATGACGCGATCGCATCATATGGAACTTATAACCAAAAACTCATATGACGCGATCGCGTCATATGGACTTATCTCTATACCTCTCCAATAAGTTTATGACCCGATTTTGCGTCATATGAGCTCAGTAAGTCCGATAAGTAACCAGTGGCAACCTCAGCCTCCTCCGATAATTCTAACGGCCGCAGTGTTGTTGTGAGTGTAGTGCGAGGCAGTGGCAATGATCCTGGGGCTTCCGCCTCTTCGGACTTATTGGAACATAATATGTCTGAAGGAGTTAATAGTACAAATATATATGAGACATCCGTGTTTGTTTTGTAAGACCCCTCCATGAACTATTGAAATCATCATCTATTTAGAATGGTTATGTCCAAAATAGAACATGGTCATGAATTAGTAATACGCAATGACTACTCACAAAATGGAAACCAAATAAAAAGATACTTTTCAATGTGGAGGTATTTGGACTTAAAAATTGCCGAATTCGAGCCAACTTTCGCCAAAACTTGGGTCGGAATTTCACATTTTGGGGTTGTGATACTTTTCATTATTATATATTAGGAGTTATTCCCATATTACCCCTATATTATATATTAGGAGTTATTCCCATATTACCCCTATATTATATATTAGGAGTTATTCCCATATTACCCCTATATTATATATTAGGAGTTATTCCCATATTACCCCTATATTATCCCTCACCCAAAATCCCACATTCCGAAACTCTCTGCTATCGGAATTTGAACTAGGAATGAGAACGGCCACAACAATGGCTTACCTCACTTTCTAACTATGAAATACAGCAGAACACAGCTTGGTATGATTCTAACGGTGGCTCCAAATACAGCAGAATACAGCTTGGTATGATTCTAACGGTGGCTCCAAATACAGCAGAATACAGCTTGGTATGATTCTAACGGTGGCTCCAAATACAGCAGAATACAGCTTGGTATGATTCTAACGGTGGCTCCAAATACAGCAGAATACAGCTTGGTATGACTCTAACGGTGGCTCCAAATACAGCAGAATAAAGCTTGGTATGATTCTAACGGTGGCTCCAAATACAGCAGAATACAGCTTGGTATGATTCTAACGGTGGCTCCAAATACAGCAGAATACAGCTTGGTATGACTCTAACGGTGGCTCCAAATACAGCAGAATACAGCTTGGTATGATTCTAACGGTGGCTCCAAATACAGCAGAATACAGCTTGGTATGATTCTAACGGTGGCTCCAAATACAGCAGAATACAGCTTGGTATGACTAACGGTGGCTCCAAATACAGCAGAATACAGCTTGGTATGATTCTAACGGTGGCTCCAAATACAGCAGAATACAGCTTGGTATGATTCTAACGGTGGCTCCAAATACAGCAGAATACAGCTTGGTATGATTCTAACGGTGGCTCCAAATACAGCAGAATACAGCTTGGTATGATTCTAACGGTGGCTCCAAATACAGCAGAATACAGCTTGGTATGATTCTAACGGTGGCTCCAAATACACTGAAATTATTTCCGTTCGTGTATTTATATCCTCACTTATTGGTTTCTAGTATTATACACTGGGGCATTTTTGTTTTTAAATTAAGTTAGGTTGTTAGATTAGGCTAATAGAAAAATAGATTGCACCAATTCTTAATATCACAAAATATGAAATATGAAGGAAAACTAGTGAATTAAAGAAGAATCAAAGGTACTTATTACCGAAACTACCACTAATTTATTCTCAATATTTGAAGGTTATTATAAAATAAGGATGTTTCAAAGATCATATATTAATATTTGTTTCAACCTCCGGAAATACATTTTATGTGCACTATATAAAGCACTGTAAAAAAAAAAAAAAAGCAGTGAAAATCATTAAGCCCCTTACTGGCAAAATATATGCTGATTTCAATAAATCATGGGGGGGGGGGGGGTTTGAGGGGGGGCTTTGCCCCCATCAACGCATCCTGTATCCCAAGGTAAAACAAAAATGTATATTTACTCTGAAAATGACTTGCATCCGAGTGTTTTCAGATCGTTGGCTAATGGGAGAAATAACACTTTCCAGGGATTATAACCAATTCCAACTACTGTATAACGATGAAAACAACCTAAAACCAAAAAGAGAAACGATGGGAAAATTAGTGGGAGTTTCGGTAATATTTTCCTAATCAATGGTAAAATAGATTTGGAGCCATTGCTAGAATTAGTTAATGTGATCGGCTGGACCAAACTCAACTTCACCATTAAATATTGTATTAAATATAGTTTTCTTTGATATACAGTGTTGTTTTGGTAAACCTGACTTTTTGGACCGACAGCGATTTCAAAAAGTGTTAATTTGGCATTCTGAAAGTTTCTTTCAGATATAGTGGGTTTTTTTTACTGAAGAGGAGCTGAAATGAGTATTTACCCATTATCCAACAATCTAAAAACACGCCCCCCACTAGTGGGGAGGGCTATGAAGTTCAGGGAAAATGAGGGTTAAAAAGCGTAAAAAAGACATTAGCCTAACCTAACAACCTTACCTAATCTATCCTGGGTGGGGGCTGCCGCCCCCACACCCCCGCTGGTTGGGTAACAGTGCAAAAAACACACTATTAGGAGACCTACCTTACTCCGGCAATGAGTGACAGCGAGATGGCCGAGAGGTTCACAACAATAACATGAGTGCGGCAGTGGACGCAAGTTAAAAAAAGAAATCATCGTATTTATTACCCATGGATTTCCGGAAATTTAAACCTATGTGAAAAAATCTTAATCTTTATGTTACTTTGCAATCACCCATTAAGATTGCACTGCTAGCCGTGGTGCGTATTTTAGCGTTTTATTTGTATTCTCACTTATAATATATTTCAGCTCCTAATGACATATATAGCAATGATGTATATGTTCTACCGGACCTATAAGGCCTAAAAAGATCAATGGTCTAACTGTCGGTCCAAATCATCAGTATAACCGTTGTTTTATACCAAGGACTGACGGAAATTGGTATTTACCCATTATCCTACATGTTAGGATATGCCACCCAAAAAACACATTTTGTCATTAATCTAACATAACCTTGGGGCTGCCGCCCCCAGAGCCCCGCTGGTCTTAGCATTGATGTAGAGGTTTACAGAAAAACACTAACACCTAGTATACAGTATGTCACTAGTACCCAGTAAGTGGGATACAAAAGTAGCCCTCACCTAACACCTAGTATAATTATGTCCCTAGTACCCAGTACGTCGGATGTAAAAGTAGCCCTCAGCTAACACCCAGTATATGTCACTAGTACCTGGTACGGTATCTTGACATATCGAGCGTATTAGCGAGGTGATGCGTACAAGTAGACTTGGATGGTATGGACATGTGGAGAGAATGGATGAAAAAAATTGGGTGAAAAAATGCAAGTCTGTGTTTGTGGAGGGAGCTGCACCAAGGGGTGGAACGAGGAAGGCCTGGGATTGGACTATACGTGCCGATCTCAAATCCAAGAACTTGACAAGTGAAGCAGCCCTTAACACTGTTGCCTGGAACGCCGCCATGTATGTATTAATATTAGTGCGTAGGCGTATTCGCGCGAATTCATATGAGAGCGTAGGCGCATTCGCTTGAATAAATAATGCATTCACGCGAAGACGCATACAAGCTAATTGGGTCAATATCTAGCACGCGCGACAATATAGGTAAAAAAAGAATCTCAACGGCATGTGATTAAGCATTTTGTTTCCAAGTTATTGATATACATGTCAGTCCCAGGAAACTATCATACTACATATTATATGGATATTTACCTTTCAATGTTTTTGTTTACAATGGGAGAGCTCTTCTCTATGTTTGTCATTCAACAACTGAGACATTGGTGGCGAATGCAATGCACCCTATTGTAATTCTTGCCAAGTATAATCGCATCCTGACCAATTACGATGCAGTCCACTGACACGTGATGTCTATCGACCAATCAGGTGATGCCATACTTGGGAAGAGAGCTGGTCCCGGTTTTAACCCGCTTAGTTTGATGATGGCCAGCCTGTGTACAGGGTGTGAGGGAGCCGATCAAACTTTGTTCCACCATCTTTAAAAACAATCAGGCTGCTTTAGACATTTTCACCTCCCATGGTTGCCTTCCAATAAGTGTAACCTGTTCAAAGTGCAATAACCAGTGTTCCAAATACGACCAACAAGGACAGGTGGTTTTGAAATGCACAAATGTTTTGGCCGTGGAAGAAATCGAAAACAAGAAACCACCACCTGTTGAGCAGGATGAGCCTCCAGCCATTCAACCCGACAACCCTCAACTCAGTACCTCCTCTGCTCATTAAGGTTAGTTGGTTGGTTGCCCACCAGCAAGGGTGTGAGGGCGGCAGCCTCCACTCACGCTAATGTTAACCCCATTCTTACTAGGTTAGGTTAAGTTAGGTTGTTAGGTTAGGCTAATGTTAACCCCATGGTTGGTTGCCGACCAGCGGGGGTGTGGGGGCGCCAGCCCCCACCCATAATATTAGGATAGGTTAGGTAAGGTTGTTAGGTTAGGCTAATGTTAACCCCATTCTTACTACGTTAGGTTAGGCTACTGGTAACCCCATGATTTGTTGCCCACCAGCGGGGGTGTATGGGCGGTAGCCCCCACCCATAATATTAGGATAGGTTAGGGTTGTTAGGTTAGGCCATAGACTACAGTAGATCTGGACTAGACACTAAAATGGAACTTTGCAGTAAGGGACCCAAAATCGGAGAACGTGGCTCCGAGTTTGAACCTCGAAACCGCGAAAATATAAAAAAATTGCGGTTTCGAGGTTCGATCTTGGGGGTTCGTTTGCCGATTTTGGGCCCTTACTGCAAAGTTCCATTTTCGTGTCCAGTCCAGATCTACTGTAGTCTATGGTTAGGCTAATGTTAACCCCATTCTTACTACGTTAGGTTAGGCTAATGTTAACCCTATGAAAACCCAAAAACTTTTAATCAGGGTTACTGTGTAATTTTACCATGAAAATTAGTAAAATCCGAGCCAAATTTCGTCAAAAGTTGGCTCTGGTTTTCAAAAAGTCGGGTTTTATGGGTCTGGAAATTTAACAAAACCTGAGCCAACATTTTAATAAGGTTACTGTGTTATTGGTATGATTAGGAGTAGTGGGCGTACACATTATTTCCATTATGTGTATTGTAATTCCATATTTAAACCCACTATCTTGTAGTTTGAAAGATCGTCTACACCTTGATATACAATTAAGTATGTGGCAGAATATGTATAAGTGTACATATACCTGTAAATACTGTCCTCCTCTACCACTCTTCTCTTCGCCAACATGTGAACAAATCCCTGAGTCGATATACGCTTCAAGTCGCTGTGTAGACATCCAAAAACAGGGTTTATCGTGACGTCATCTAGAATATAAGTGCTAGTATGCGAATAATATCTATAGTCACGGTTTGCGCATTTGAGTGATTATTATTGATGATCTTTTGTTTGCCAATCCTGCTCATCATATCATCTAGTCATTTATTATTTTTTGGTCAGTTCAACCAGGTTGTCATTTGAACGAGTGTGGAATAGGGGTGTTAAGGTCTTACGATTCGCGAAGTTATGGTATTTTCTGAGGACATCAACTTATAGGTTAGTAGCTGTTAGATATAGATTAGTACCGGTTAGATATACATTAGTAGCTATTTGGTAAAGCTACTAGCTGACATGCAAGGGCTAGTTTTGGATATTTACGAGCCGCATCACAGATCAGTTATTGTTGCGAATCTCTCACTGCCACTCATTGCTGGAGTAAGGTATGTCCCATAATACTGTGTTTTTTGCATTGTTACCAAACCAGCGGGGGTGTGGGGGTGACAGCCTCCACCTATAATACTAGAATAGGTTGGGTAAGGTTGTTAGGTTAGGCTAATGTCTAAAGCTGACTCGATTTTTATAAGATAGGTCTCGAAAATTCACAAATCCATGTACTAGGAACCCACAGTAGCTGGCATGCAAGGGTTAGTTTTGTATCCCACATACTGGGTACTAGAAACCTGCAGTAGCTGGCATGCAAGGGCTAGTTTTGTATCTTACGTACTGGGTACTAGGAACAGCAGTAGCTGGTATACAAGGGCTGTTCTGTATCCCACGTACTGGGTACTAGGAACCGCAGTAGCTGGTATGCAAGGGTTAGTTTTATATCCCACGTACTAGGTACCCGCAGTAGCTGATATGCAAGGGCTAGTTTTGTATCCCACGTACTAGGTCTAGGTTAGGTTAGGTTAGGTTGGGTTTAGTTGGTTGGTTAGGTTAATATACTAGGTCTCAGAAATAAAATTTGTAGTAGCGGTAGTAAAGTTCAAATAGGCTAGCGGTCGCACCACTATTGACAGCACCATATATTAATGGGTGCACTAGTTTGAGTTTTCACTAGCATTTCCCATTAATTTTCTTTGTTACAAGTGGGTTTTGCCTTCACATTATTGTTTGCCTCAACAATATCAGACTCAGTAGGTGATCAGGGATATTTAAATACGCCCGCCACTCATAGTGGGCGTGATGTCATGATAGTCATTCCTTCGGGAAGGTTGTAGTTTCCGGGTGTACGGTTGTCATGTTGTGCGCTTGCAGTTACGTTCCAGTCTATTTCGACGCTATATTTTCTGCTATTTGCCCCCTGTCATTACTACATGAATACTAGGTTAGGTTAGGTTAGGTTATTTGGTTAGGCTAATGTATTTTTATATCCAAAGGCAGTCATAATAGACGGGAACATGATGGGAAAGGTCCGACGCCACTATGCGTAGTGTAAACAAGGCTGGCGGTACGCCCGCACTTAACATTGCTGCCATTCTTTCCAGCCAATCACAGACGTTTTCTCGACTGTAACTGTGTTCGGATACACACGTCCACCACCCTTGGCCACCACGGGTTTTCTATCTATAGAGTTTTTCAACCTCTCTCTTTCCCTGATATATTTCATGCCCTCCCCACCTATCGGGTATTGTTTAGGCAAACAACATAAGGTGAAGCTAGAAGAAACTTGTAACAAAGAATGATAATGGAAAATACTAGTGAAAACTCTAAATAGTGCGCCCGTATGTGTCCTGTCAATAGTGGTGCTCGCACTACTCCTAATCTTACCGTGTTATTTTCATGTTTAAATTAGTTAAATCTGAGCCAAGTTTCGTCAAAACTTGGCTCGGGTTTTCAAAAAAGTCGGACTTTATGGGTCTGGGGTAAATCTACAGTTACACTAGCCCTCCCTCCCTCATTACCCCCCCCCCCCCAGTAATTCTGCATAACTACTACTCCTGTTATTTTAGGTTTTATTTATTTTCTTTATGTATTGCAAGTGTGTATTTTATGGTTACAAAGTGCGGAAAGCACTTTTTATTAGCATTTGGTTTGTTAATTGTAATTATTCAGATACCCCAACAATCTAGGAGTTTACTCGATTTAGTCAACTTTGAAAAGACATTAGCCTAACCTAACAACCTTACCTAACCTATCCTAGTATTATGGGTGGGGGCTGCCGCCCCCACACCCCCGCTGATTAGGTATTAAAACTATACAAAATTGATGGGATAAAGTCTATGGTGTTTACTCTGCAATCTTCAGCTTTGGCTGTCGATAACAGGAAAGTACCATTAAAAATTTACCGACTTCTTGTAGGTTAAGCTTCACTCTGATTGGCTACTAAACATCGGGGAGGAGCCTCCAAGGAGGCTAGAATGTAAACAAAGTGTCCTGGACTTGCTGTACAAAAATAACTCTGATAATGTTATAGGGGAGTGAAAATCAAATTGACAAAATAAGAAAAGTAGCACTTATCCGCACATCAGTAAGGTCCCCTGAGTAAGGTAAGAGCAAAAAATAATAATTCCACGAGACAGGAATCCCGTAATCGAGGAGTAGTTGTTCTGCAGAATACCCGTTGTGTTCATTTTCATAAATATATAGCGTTTGGAAATAATTACAAGCCTATGAAAAACCGCTTTGCCCCCCCCCCCCCCCATGACTTGTTGTCATCATTACATATATTGACAGCAGAGGGCAAAACACAAGTACGACGCAGCCCAGCCAATTGTACACCCAGGTAAACAAACCGCGGACGAAGAAACCACGGCGTAAGAGTCTCACAGTCTCACTTTGCCAAAGGTTTGTAATACTTCAATGTATCTATTTCAAGTCAAATATAAATTTCCGCGCATCATCAACCCATACTAAGTCTACTACTAATAATATTAACCTATTAGTACCAACAGAATAGCGACAAAATATGGATTTATCCATATTTGTCTTCAAATATGTCAAAACAAATCGTGACATAAAAATGGAGTTATACTGCAGAAGGTGGTAAAAATTAAAGAGACCCCGACAGCATTTTGACTAGTGATTTTTTGACATTACCCTAACGGTCCTAACAACCTTACCTAACCTATCTTAGTATTATGGGTGGGGACTGCAGCCCCCACACCCCCGCTGGTTGAACCAAGTGTTAACAAAACAAAACAAAACATAATTAGTAAAAATAAGGCTGTCCGGGGTCTCTGTTATACGGATGATTTGGACCGACAGTTAACCCATTGATCTTTTTAGGCCTAATAGGTCCGGTAGAGCATATACATCATTGCTATATATGTCATTAAGAGCTGAAATGTAATAAAGACTATGGGAGAACAAAAATAAAACGCTAAAATACGCACCGCAGCTAGCAGTGCAATCTTAATGGGTGATGGCAAAGTAACAAAGATTAAGATTTTCTCGCATAGGTTTAAACTTCCGGAAATTAATGGGTAATAGGCTAAATACGAGTATTTCTTATTTTAACTTACGTCCGCCGCGGCACTCATGTTATTGGTGTGAACCTCTCGGCCCTCTCACTGCCACTCGTTTCCGGAATAAGGTATGTCCCATAATAGTGTTTTTTGCACTGTTAACCAAACAGCGGGGGTGTGGGGGCGGCAGCCCCCATCCATAATACTAGGATAGGTTAGGTAAGGTTGTTAGGTTAGGCTAATGTATTTTTTACGCTTTTAAACCCTCATTTTCCCTGAACTTCATGGCCCTCCCAATTATTGGCGGGCGTATTTTTATATTTTTTTATATTGGGCAAATACTCATTTTGGTTTAATTCTAGTTTCGCTTTCACATCATACTCATAAATTTCTATGGCTACTTTAGAGTTGTCATATACCATACTTAATTCCTATATATGTCCAAAGCGGCGGAAATGCATTATAAGGAATTATACCTACTGTAAAAAAAAAAAAAAAAAATCTTCCCATATGCGGCACCATAGCTATTACATAATACGGTCAATATTTACGAGTCACACCACAGCTGGGATCTCATTTTTAACGGTAGTTTTGGGTTCCTATCATTCTATGCTTCATTGCTATATACTTTTTATCCACCGGAAAATATTTGTTTTTCTTTTTTCTTTTTTTTTTTTAGCATTAACCTAACCAAAAAACCTAACCTAACCTAACCTAATAGCCCCAAAATACATTTAGGTTAGGTTAGGTTAGGTTTTTAGGTTAGGTTAATGCTAAACAAAAAAAATAAATAAATAAATAAAAACAAAAAAAAATAAGAAAAACATATTTTCCGGTGGATAAAAAGTATATAGCAATGAAGCATAGAATGATAGGAACCCAAAACTACCCTTAGAAATGAGATTCCAGCTGTGGTGTGACTCGTAAATATTGACCCATAATACTAGGGTAGGTTAGGTAAGGTTGTTAGGTTAGGCTAATGTCGTTAATGTAGTTTATTATCATTATATTAAGTCTTTTACCCAGCAATTTCCCTGATCTTCATAGTTGGTCGGGAAGCTATGCCTTTACAACGGCGCCTCCCTTTTGTCGCAGTGTACGTGAAACTAGAATTTTACCCTCATTTTAGCTCCTCTTCAATATAAAACACTAAATCTGAAGGAAAAATTAAAAAACACAAACTAAAACTTACTGAAATCGCTGTCGGTCCAAAAAGTCAGGTTTACCGGGGTCTCTTCAATTCTAACCCAAAAGCTTTTCCACAAGCACGGTAAGGCTGTTTACACTTCTACTTACCCTCCATTGCAAAGGTTTATGTTCCTCCACTTCCACCTCCTGAGCCCAGTAATATATAGAATCCCGGCTCATGCTGGCTGCTGGACCTCCTCTCACCCTGGCTTCCTGTGACTGACTGAGGGATCATCAACTTCACCACAATGTCAGAATGATCACTTTAAACCCACGTATTCTCATCAACCATCGACAAGTGCCATTGGAGTTAAGGGATAGTGGCCGATTTTGTGGGCTATTAATTCATTTAGTCACATATTTTTTAGTTTCCTCGCTAGACCTCCATCAAGCTTAAAAAAACACCCCCTAGACCCCCCATCCAGATAAATTTGTACATTTTTCGGTAGAAAAAGTGTCCCGGCCGAAGGTCGATTCCTTCTAAAATCAGAGGCTCTCTATTGCTCGCCAGGAAAAAAATCGACACCTAAAGAGCACGAAAGTTCTTAATATTGACAAAGTAATAGAGTGAAAGGTCTCAAAATCGCCAAACTAACGGAACGAACGTCTTAAGACCTCAAAACATGAGGGAGAAGGGGGTCCGTATAAAGTGAGTAGCACCCCCTTATCCCGGACCCCTCCACTTTGTGTCGTCATTCTGCCAGATACCAACAATAGATGGCGTTGTGTGTTAACCCTTTCTGTACCGGTCATGTACTTTTCAGTGTTATTCTGACAACTAGTAGACGAATGTGTTGAGCTTAGGAAGGACGTATACCAATCAGAGGGCTGCAAACTATCTTAATGAATCCTTTTACCTACCACATATCCTTCCTAAGCCTCATAAAATCGTCTAAAAGTAGCTGAAATCAAATGAAAAAGACGTCGCCGGTACAGAAGGGGTTAACCCCTTCTGTACCGGCGACGGGTATTCACATCAACCACAGGCAAGTGCCATATAGGAGTTAAGGGGATAATACTCGTTTGTTCTGGACCCCCTTCTCCCTCATGTTTAGCATATTAATGTTGAGGTTATAAGACGTTCGTTCCGTGAGTTTGGCGATTTTGAAACATTTCGTCTCATTTAGTTTTCAATAGTAAAACATTTCATGCTCTTTAGGTGTTGATTTTTCCTGGCAAGCGATAGCGAACCTCTAATTCTAAAAGGAATCGGCCTTTGGCCGGGAAATTTTTCTACCGAAAAATGTACAAATTTATCTTGAAAGGGGGTCTAGGGGATCTTTTTCTAAGCTTGATGGAGGTCTAACGAAGAAACTCAAAAATAAACGAATAATAGGATGTATTGAAAAAACGCTTACAGACTTCAACTGCTAAGGGGAGGTGTGGCAGAGTGGTCTTGCCACTGGACTGGTAATCCAATGGACCCGGGTTCGAATCCCAATATGTCAATGGGAAGATATTATTGGGATGGAATTTGTGCTGTACCTAGTTTCAGTGCATTACCACAGCACACCGAAATCTATCTATCTATCTATTGCCTGACGCCGTGATCCCCGAAGGTGTGGCCACGAACGAACCGCCCCCATGCACCTCTGTCCCCAGTCAGTCGACGCCCCTCCCCCCAACCAGCACCGCCTTCGTTCATGTAGTTCCTCACTCCATCCTTCCACCTCATATTCGGTCTACCTCTCCCCCTCTGTCCCTCCACCTCGCTCTCGTACACCCTCTTAGTCATTCTCTCGCTTTCCATACGTTCCATATGGCCGAACCATCTCAAGTTGTTCCTTTTCACACTTTCCAGCAATTCTACCTCCACACCACACCTCCTTCTTACTTCTCATTAGTCTGTCTATCCCTCCATGTAACTCCGCACGCACTCCTTAAGTAATTCATTTCCACTGCTCTCACTCTTGGTCTGAGTCTCTCAACCAACGTCCATGCTTCGCTTCCGTAAGTCAGTGTCGGGATTACCACACTGTCATGCAAGGACTTCTTCACTTCCATACTGACCACCCTATTTCTTGTTACTGCTTTTAGCGTTCCTACAACCCTCTTCCCCTGTTGTACTCTTCATCCATAGTCCCATCTTTACTCAACACACTGCCCAGATACTTAAAAGAGTTGACGATCTCCATAGCCTGACCGTTCAGCTTCACCTCACACTCTGTGACTTTCACCCCTTTCGAAGACCATAACCTTGCTCTTCCCCGTATTTACCTTCAAATTCCGTTTTTCGCACACTGTTCCCAAACTCATTACCAGACCCTGCAACTCCCATTCATTATCACTCATCAGAACTGTATCATCCGCAAACAGCAGTATAGGTAGCTTCCACTCAATTCCCTCCCTTTTCAGCGATACACCAACATCCACTGCTCTTGATAGTATTTCTTTCATAACTCCATCCATATATACAGTAAACAACCACGGGGACATCACACACCACTGTTTCAAACCAACATTCAGGTCAAAGAACTCGCTCTGCTCACTCTCCACACGTACTGCCGCCTTTGCACCCTCATACATGCTCTTCACTGCTTTCAGCAACTGCCCTCTACTCCGTATATTCTAAGTACTTTCCACAAACCTTCTCTATCCACTCTGTCATAGGCCTTCTCCAAGTCCATAAAGGCAACATACACCTTTTGTTTCTTCTCCAGATACTTCTCCACAACACAATTCAGGGTAAAAATCTGATCTACACATCCTCTTCCCTTCCTAAAACCTCCCTGCTCGTCGCCTATCCATTTCTCCGTTCTCACTCTCACTCTCTCAATCACTACCCTACTGTATACCTTCCCTACTACGCTTAGAAGACATATTCCTCGGTGGTTACCACCACACTCTCTTTCCCCTTTGCCCTTATATAGGGGGACTATTAATGCCAGTCTTCCAGTCATCGGGTGCACTCCCCTTCTCCCATGCTAGTTTGCACATTTTTCCATACCCATTCTATCACTATCTCACCAACCATACCTCAACATTTCCCCACACACTCCATCTGTTCCTGGTGCTTTCCCCAACTTCACTCTTTTCATGGCTCCCAACACTTCTGACCCTCCTGATCCCCACCTCCTCCTCCACTACTTCTCTTCTTCTCTCCCTCCCATACCATATCCAGCTATGTTTGCTGGCTCTTCATTCCTTTCATTTAGCAACTCACTGAAGTACTCCCTCCATCTTTCGACTCTCTCTTGCTTCTCGGCTAGCATTCTCCCATTCTTATCTTTCACACCCTTACTGTTTCCCGTGCTACCTTCCCTAAACTTTCTTGACTTCTTTCCCAGAACAGTGTCTTACTCTCCCTCCATTTTACACTCAGATTCCTTCCAAATTCCAAATTCCTCATATACTCTTCTCTTACTTTCCTTCACTACTCTCTTCACCACCCTCTTACTCTCCACGTACCTCGCTCGTTTCTGTCTCTCGGAATCTGCATTCCCTCTACTACCCAACCACTGTCTATATGCTTTCTTCTTTTCTTCCACAGCTATTCTTACCTCTTCTGTCCACCATGCTGTACCTTTCACTCCCCTCCCTCTTCTCCTCACTCCACACACCTCCTCACATGCTGCACAGATCTCATCCTTAAACACCTTGCTCATCTCCTCCACTTCCTCCATAACTTCCAGGTCGAACCCACCTAATGCACACCGAAATGCCAAAACAAAATACCATCATTGTTCCCTGATTAACCCTCTCCGACATATGACGCGATTTTGAGCCTATTAGGGATACTTTAAAACCTTTGTTACCATCAAGGGTATTTAGAAACCTTTAGTTTAGTTACTTCAACCTCTGCAGTTGTCTTTGAGTTAGCTGTGGGCAGAAAACTAATTTTGGAGAGGTAATTATAAGCGTGAGAGAACTCTATTTCTTATTGCTAATCTGGCAACCTGTGAGTCTGAAAGGGTTAAATATCACTGTATGAATATTCCCATATTCAAAATATGCTACAGGGGGGCAATGCCTAGTGAGTTAATTGCTCAATAGGTGGGGTTCTGAGAGTGAGGGTCCGAGCCTGGGGAGTGAGACTGTGAAGCGCGGGGGCGAGGCAGCTTCAGAGATGGAGTTGGGTTCGAGCCGTGAGTAGGTGCTTCGCATGTCTCACTCCCTAGGCTGGAACAAGACCTCACGGGCCTCACTGTGTTCAGCGGTAGAGTGTAAAGGCTATCAGCCTATGCCCGAGAGGGAGTAGTTGGAATATAGAAAAAAAAAAAAAAAAAAAATCACTTTATTCTATAACAAAATACAAAATAATTAATAATGATTGATTTAAAGGATATAAAGTAAATTATTCAGTGTCGTCAAAAGCATGTGTTATAATCCGAACACTGGCATTGGTCTCCCCTTTCATGCTGCTACCCCCCCCCCCCCCCATCCCTCCCTCATTTAGTTTATACCCAGGGATATTGAATTATAAACATAATTAGTTTTCAGGGTGAAGCAATGCTCAAATTATTTTATGTTATTTTATTTGTTCAACATAGGAAAGACCAAATTATTAAGGCACCTTGGATGTAGCAAATTACGATCCTAAAGTGGTCTGCAGACAATACTGTCATATGTTAGTAAATACAAAAATCAATGCTGAATGATAAAAATACCCAAACAATGTGGGCATTACAAAGTTATTGCCTAATAATATTTAATTAATTGTACAGTAGTGAACATTAATTCACATACAAACTTATTCGAAGCAGTTTCGGGGTGATTTGAATCTCCTTACTAAGTCTTACTAAGCATTTGCATTTCAGAGATTCGTTTAATATGTTCGAGACTTCAAAATCGATCAGAATTAATAACCACTACTGTACATCGTCATTACAGTGTAATAAGAGGAGATTAATTGAAATAATTTTAAATGCTACCAACTGATGCAATACAGAAATCAATCATAACCAATATTTGTAATCTTTGAATCCTTATACCGAGTTGTAAAACATTTTAGGAATTGCATTCAAGATAGGAACGATCAGCCCCGAATGAATCTATGAATCAAGAACTATGCTTCATACGCGATTGAATTACCTTCAACTACGTTTGGATACTCGACCCAGACTTTGGCATCAGCATTATACCCCGTGACCAGAGTTGCAAATGTTACAAAAACATTTTACGCTAATCTGTTTCAAATAGTTAGTATTTTTCTGATAACTACCTAATATCATCACCATATTCTAAGATACTTTGATTTCGTAATTTCTAATGTGTGAATAGGTAAACCTATACTTTCCCTATAGTTAGGTCCATAGTAAACATGTTAACCATGTATCAATTATTTATTTGTAACCCTGTTTTGCTAGATTTTTAAATATTGCATATCTCATTAATAACACTTGTTTTGGGAAAATGTGATACGACAATATATGTTAATTTTTCAGTTTATAATGTGTTCGTCATAGTCTGTAACAGTTATTTCAATACAACCTACAAGAACCAAGGCGGGTGCCCAACCCCGAAAGGAGTTGAAATAGGGGAGCTATCCCCCCGCCAAAGGCGGCTTTCTAGGGCCTTTCCTAGCTGATGCTGAGAGGATTGGGTTCTAGTCATGTGGTGATGGGCTGGTCTATCAGAGTGAGAGCTGAGCGATCTCTGCCATACCCATAGCTTACTCTGACTGTTCCTTTTACTTATATATCTTCTAGATCTCGAGTGACGGCGTCTTTTCCGTGGATTGACCTCCCTACTGCCAAGATTGGGAGCCAAAGCGTCACATTTTTCCCTTGCCTCTCAACTTTCCCTTCATAATTGCTGAGTGGCACAGGGCCTTGGGTGGGGCTTTGGTTTCCCGGGCGTTTCCGCACCCTCCTCAGCTCCCTGCCTTGGAGTGGCTTCGGTCACCCGGGCTTTGTTTGTGGTAAGCAGGGAGGGTTTTGTGGGGGCGCTCGTTTATGGCCTTGGCCTTGCTCGAGACCTTGGGGCTGTTCGGCCAGACAGCCTGGGGAACAACAACAACCAAGTAGTACCCCCTTAACACGGACCTCAGCACTTTGTGTCGTCATTGTGCCAGATTCCTACAATAGATGGCGTTGTGTAGCGTCTGGTGGGCATTAGAGTACCAAGTGTATTAAGGGGGCAGTGCTATGTGTTTGGCCTGTATGTTAATGTGTTAGTTTATTTTTTAGTTTCCTCGCTAGACCTCCATCAAGCTTTAAAAAACACCCCGTAGACCTCCTTTCAAGATAAATTTGTACATTTTTCGTAGAAATTTTTTCCGGCCGAAGGCCGGTTCCTTATAAAATTAGAGGGACGCTATTGCTCGCCAGGACAAAATCGACACAAAAGGTCATAACATTGATAACGAAATGGGGCAAAAGGTGTTAAACTCTTCAAACTAACGGAACGAACATAATATTATTAAAACCTCAAAACTAATATGCTAAACATGAGGGAGAAGGGGGTCCAGAAAAAGCGAGTACAACTCCCTTAACCCCTTCTGTACCGGCGGCGTCTTTTTAATTTTGTTCTAGCAATATATAGAGGATTGTGTGCAGTTTAAGAAGGACCTGTTGTAGTAAAGAGGGTTAAGTGAGACAGTTTAAAGCCTGTTAATTGTTGGAGACCCTTTATAAACTGAATAAGAACGTCTAATAGTAGCCAGCATAAAGTTAAAAGGACGGTACCGGTAGAGAAGGGGTTAAGTTTGTTTTCCGTCTGATTATTGACTCATGTTCATGTAATACAAAGTTACAATCTCGGTATTTTACAGACAATAATACTCAGGAAAAGAAGAAAAGAGAGAGAGAGAGAGAGAGAGAGAGAGAGAGAGAGAGATGCAGTTTGGAAGGATTTGTTTGCCATTGTTATAGTTGATTGTCTATGGCAAAGTAATTTATATTATGTTTGTAGTAGAAGGAAGCGTTATCTATTCAATGGTATACAATTGGTGTGCGGTATTAATACAAGATAGTTCCTAACTTTAGTATTACTGATGATTGACTAATTATGTTAAAGTCGAACTAATAATCAACTTTCAAAACAACACGGGACAGCTATTGGTTATATTAATGAACAAATTGACCTTCAACCAGAACAAGAACAAGTGGAGGAAAAATCGGTGTGTTTGTGTTTTAAGGGGGCAGTACTTGTGTCTTTGGTCTATATACTTGTGTATTTATATAGTTTTGAGTTTCTTCGCTAGACCCCCATCAAGCTTTAAAAAACACCCTCTAGATAAGATAAGTTTGTACATTTTTTGGCAGAAAATTTTCCCGGTTCCTTCTAAAATTGTAGACGCGCTTTCGCTCGTCAGGAAACAAATCTAAATTACACGAAAGGTCTTAATAACTATAACGAAATGAGGCGAAAGGTCTCAAAATCATCAAATTAATAGAATGAACGTCTTAAAACCTCAAAACGAATATGCTAAACATGAGGGAGAAGGGAATCCAGAAAACACGAGTACCATCCCCTTAAGTAAATCAGTAGGCTAATCTTCCATTCTTCTACTGGTATGGTCTAAAATCACGTTTGCTGTAAGTTATGCAATACTAAATAGATTATTCCAAATAAATCGGCTGGTAAATTGCCGACTTGCGAGTATATACAAAATATACAAATATATAAAATATACATCTTAAAAAAAAATAACACTCCTCAAGATAAATTTGTACATTTTCCGGTAGAAAAATGTACCGGCCGAAGGCCTGTTCTTTTTTAAATACAGGCTCGCTATCGCTCGCCAGGAAAATATCGACACCTAAATGGCACGATAGGTCTAAATATTGACAAATAAATAGGATGAATGGTCTTAAAATCGACAAACAAAGGGGGTTAATATCTTACAATATCAAAGGCAAATGAGGTTAAACATGAGGGAGAAGGGGGTCCAGAATAAACAAATAACCACTACCCCCTCAAGTCACATTAGCCTCATGTTAACACTGTATATTAACCCTGTCTGTACCGTCGATATTCCTTTTCATTATATTCTGGCTACTACTAATACATTTCATTCAGTTTAGGAAGGATCTCGAGCAATTATAAGACTTCGAACTATCTCAATCAACCCTTTTAACTACCACAGCTCCTTCCTAAGCTGCATATAATCATCTATATCAAACTAGAATAACATATAACAGATGTCGCTGGTACAGAAAAGGGTGTTGAGTCCTTTACTTGGAGTGCCACATGTATAATTTATGTTGATTTCATTAATTGAGTTTACAAGTAAAGTTGGTTGGTGAACAAAATAGTATTAATTAAAAATGTCTGAAATAAATGGATTACACATTATACTATACAAAACAAGGGATCTCCACCCATAGACTTTTTTAACTCTACATAGTTCCAGCTCATAACAATTGGTGGCGTCCATGATAAGCTAAAGTAAGGGCAACTGGCAACCTTTTGAGAGCATGATATTAGTAGATTGAATAGCAAGTTTCCATATCCCGGTAAATACACATGTCTCTGTTTCACATAGGCTACCGGCCCACCCTTGAGAATTCTAATCCACTCACAAATAATATCGTGTCTCTAAAAGGGTGCCAATTACTCTTTGATTCACCCAAATTTGTCTTGTGTGGCCTATTGACTTTCAGCCGACTCCCATTTTCTTAAACTAAGACACTACCTACTGTTGTTTACCGGATCTTACAATGCCTGTACAATTTGTCTGTATAATATGGCCAATGTACACTCGGATGCCATAGTCTCCAGCCATACATACATACATACATAACATTTTAAGACCGAGTGCTCCACACATACGTGCAGTTTCCGTCTCTTGTCCTAATGGCGGCGTTCCAGGCAACCCTGTTAAGGGCTGCTTCACTTGTCAAGTTTTTGGTTTTGAGATCGTCACATTTAGTCCGATCTCAGGCATTCCTCGGTCCACCCCTTGGTGCAGCTCCCTCCACAATCACAGACCTGCATTTTTTCACCCAATTTTGTTCACCCATTCTCTCCACATATCCATACCATCCCAGTCTACTTGTACGCATCACCTCATCACCTCGCTAATACTCTTTATACCTAAACGTCTCCTCAGCTCATCATTTATTATTCTATCCTGCAGCCTGGCCACACACATCCATCTCGCCATTCTCATCTCATTACGTTCCATACTGTTGACATCCTCTACTTTAACGGCCCATGCTTCTGAGGCACGCGTCATTGCACTTCTAACACATGAGGCATACACCTTTCCCTTCAGGGGGAGAGACATTCTTTTCATGGTGAGAATTGGCAGCAGTTCTCTGAACTTCCCCCAGCCACATCTAATTCTAGTGACAGTGGCAGCCTCGGCCCCACCACCCGCAGAGATGATATCTCCTAGGTAACTAAACTTGTCCACCAGCTCCAATGACTCATTTCCAAAATTCACTGCCACAAGATCATCACTTAACCCCTTCTCTACCGGCGACATCCTTTTCATTATATTCTGGCAACTATTAGACGACTGTATTTAGAGCTTAGGAAGGACGTCTATTCAATTAAAGGCTTCATACTATCAATTACTCCTTTTAGCTACCGGTACCATATAGGCCTATTCTTCCTAATCTTCATAAAATCGTCTAAATGTAATTGATATGAAATATAAAAGACATCGCCGGTACAAAAGGGGTTAACACAAGCTCGCCTTTGCACACTCCACACTCAAATTCCTCTATTTCTGACTTATCCTTCGGCAGGGGTCCCTTTATTCTACTACAGCGCTTACTCCCATGATGCGCCCAGCATCGACAGATGCTACATTGAATCGAGTTAGCGCCCACACCCTTTCCACACACTGCACATGGGTATGCACCGCTCTTTTCCACATTTCCTCGTCTCAATCTACAATGCATAACCTTGGTTTTGTTAATATTAACTCTTAAACCCTTGCTCGCCATGCCCTCTCTCCATCTTCTAAATTTGGCCTCAGCATCTTGCATAGTGTCAGGTATTAGGACTAAATCGTCTGCATAACACAGTTCCAAAGGGAGTCTGCCTCTAAAATCTCTAGACAGTGCCTCCAGGACCATAATAAAGAGGAGGGGGCTTAACACTGAACCCTGATGGACTCCAACACGAACTGCGAACTCAATCACTCAGTACACCCTTCACCCTCACCGCACTTCGCGAATCCTCATACATCTTCATTATCACACGCACCAGCCACTCTTCCACACCAAGTTTCCTCATAGCCCACTGCACAATATCTCTAGGCACCCTGGCAAAGGCCTTCTCCAGGTCTACAAACACAAAGTAAAGATCCCTGCCTTTTAGTAAGTATCTTTCCTGTATCTGCCTGACTATGAAGATAGCATCGGTTGTACCACGTCCTGGCATAAAACCAAACTGCATATCATCAATGGAGATGCTTTGCCTGATCAAACCCTCAAAGACTCTCTCACAGACCTTCATGATTTGGTCAAGCATTTGCAGGCCCCTATATACCTCTATCTAGCGCATCCCCTTTTCCTTTGTATATATTTACTATTACACTTTAGTGCTAATCCTCGGGGAGTTTCTCCTCTTTAATAATGGTGTTTATCAACTCAGTGACTAAGTTGACACCAGTCTCCCCTGAGGCTTTTATCATCTCAGCGACAATGTCAGAGCACCCTGGAGCTTTACCGTCCTTCATTTTATTGATTGCATCGCTCACTACAGCTGGTGCTATCAAAGGAGGGGGTCCTGATATAAATATTCCTGGACCCCATGTTTTTCTTTATGCAATTATAAACAGCTGTATTCATTTTTGGATAGATCTTCCTTTTCAATAAACAGTACTGTATATATAATTTTGTAGTTGATTTATAGAAAATTATATTCATAAATTCGTTTCCAGAGATATACTTCTATAAGTAGAAATAGGTGAAATCCATTAATTTGTATGAGTGGGCTAGAGACTATAGTATCCGGGTGTACCGTACGTACACTCGGCCGCAATTCCGCGTGGGCCACCTAGTCATAGGGTTTGGGTAAATCCGTTGTGTAGTTTGTTCGCTCTGAGTAAGATCTCACACTCCCCTCCCTGAATCAATCGAAGATTTTGCCCCATAGATGGCGCAGCTTGATGGGAAGGGAGGGAGCTTGTCGTAGTGTTAAAAGCGTAGGACACAATGGGAGGAGGTGACGGTCTATAACATACAGTGACGAATGTTAAACTTATTTATTTCTACTTGTTCATACAATAATGTTCCCGAAACTAATTCGTAATGAACAGTAGATTCCCTCTTTCAGTAACTGAAACGTCTCTCTCTCTCTCTCTCTCTCTCTCTCTCTCTCTCTCTCTCTCTCTCTCTCTCTCTCTCTCTCTCTCTCTAGGTTATAAGAGGTATACAGAATGTTGAAAGTAACACTATTATATATATCCATTTACACCTTTAATGAATCACATTATGAAATTTATTCAGCAATATGATGAGAACTTGAGAAGAATATATTTTGAAGTAGCACCATGAAGTAACATTATACTGACGCGGCCATGTATAATTATCCACCATCCTCTCCGTCTCCGACCTCGGACTTTTTTCTATCCTCTAGTCTATTTTTTCCCAGCTGAGGGTAAATTGTCATGTTTCTATCTTTGTTACTCGGCTTAAGGTAGATTTTGTAGCGAAAGATGATGTTTATTCTGAAAACTTGGCATTAATATGACACACAGCCATAGTAATTTCATATATTTCCATTAAGTATCGAGAAATCAGCTAATAAGAGATTCAATTTACGATCAGCTGAAACAAAATAGAGTATAGTTGTCACTAAGGGATGGAGGGACGTAAGGGTGGCGAGGTGACTAACAAGGTGGGTGGAGGTGGAGGAGTTGTGGTGGGATTGTTTAGACTGGTGGATGAATGTATAATAACTAAATTTACGATATTTCAGTGTGTGTGTGTGGGTGCGTGCGTGTGTGTGCTTAAAGGGCGATCGGGACACGAATGCATAGAGGTTTTGTGTTCGTGGACGGGTGGAAAATTATAAAGCTAAATTTATTTATGTACTATATGTTGTATCTCTTTTCATACTGGCATGGCCTTACTTACTCTTTACTTTGTATTAGTTTTGCACACATTTTCAGCATATTTCACTAATTGGCTTAAATATAGTTATGTTTATATGAATGATGCATTAGGATCCCTTTGGACGATCCCCTGTTCGCTTGTTTATGCTTCCTCTTACAACTTCGGTTAATCATTGCACACAAATCTTTATGTCATATCATATTTCGTGAACTCGGTAATCTGATTTATCTATCTATCTATCTATCTATATATCCATCTATTGCCAGACAACCTTATCTCCCGAGAGGAGGTGGACGTGAAAGTATCACCTTCATAAGCTTCTATATGCCGAGGTAACTCATTCCATTATCTAGCTTTTTTTCAATTAATTTCAAAATAAATGTGTAGCTTGATCATACAAGATTATTGCGCAATGCAATATAACAATGACAAATATTAATTGTCCTGTTGATAAACATTATGTTTGCGGTAATATGAACACTTGATAAAGGTATACTCAATTAACTTCAGTAATTATATTTATTTAATTTATATTTATTAGACAGTCATAGTAAAGTAAATAGATCAAGGGAATAATGTGTTGGGGAAAAAATGGATTGCAATTCTCGAGGGTAATTTACTCTAGGTAAATATTTCCCCCTGTATCACATTATCTTATATTATCAGACTTGGCAATATGTAACAAACCACATGCAAAGAGTATAACATATCAGTATAAATAATTATACGTGTGGAATAATATTATCTGTGTATACCCTGGTCTATTTGTGATATCTAATAACCTGAGTTTACATGTAGTTACTCATAGTCTCACTGTTACCAAGGTAACTTTGTACTTTGTACCTTTGTACTCCTTTGTAATGCACACATTATTTATCAATACCATATTTACTACATAAATCGATTAACACAGTGCAACTTCTCTCTCTCTCTCTCTCTCTCTCTGAGAAACCAGACTTGGATCTTCCGTGATACCAACAGATTTTTCATATACTTTAGTAATTATTTTAGTTATTGTTTCTAGGTTAGCACACATCAATTATTAGCATTCGTCTATAGAGCAAGTTAATCAGAAAGAATTAGATTGGTACTATAGCTGAATAGTTAAGGTCATAGAATTTATCCTGATAAATGTTGGTAACCCTGTCGAGTAGGAAGTGTGTATTTTCAGCAGAAGTTTTGGTAAGGAGCTCTTTATGAAGATCCATACTAATTTCAACCTAATGTCAGAGAGCAATAAAGGTGAAACGAGACTCAAACTATCCATTTGGGGGAGGGAAGGGGTAGTTTACCCTGATGCACAGGAAAATCGACTTTAAATCGCCATAAACAGAGAGGAATTTGGGATCTAAGTTTAAACACTGTTGCCAGCTACTCTAAATATACTGATATTCCTGAGGGAAATGCTTTATCAACAAATTTGCCTCGATGTAAATTAATTGTTAAATATATAAATCAGACATGTCATACCTCTACCATTTGGCTTAATGTATCAATGTGATCATATGCATTGTTTTCTTTCTGGCCACAGGTAATTTAGAATCTTGATAATTATATTACCAATCTTAATGAATCCTGATCAATGTAATCAATATCCCACCGACTCAGTATTAACTGTGACTCTCATGCTTGAGGTAAGTCATCCACAGATCGACATATTTTGACACTACAAAGGTAACTCATCTAAATAATAATAGTTTACTACTTCTGTTAATCTAATTTGTCGCTAGTTTGTAGTTTACTAACAAAAGGTGTATGTTATATATTATATAGTATGAACTGTACTATTATTTTATTCATACCAATAAAGTGGGTGGAGAGAGAGAGAGAGAGAGAGAGAGAGAGAGAGTGACGTTTCAGTTACTGAAAGAGGGAATCTACTGTTCATTACGAATTAGTTTCGGAAACATTATTGTATGAACAGGTAGAAGTAAATAAGTTTAACATTCGTCACTGCATGTTATAAAACGTCACCTCCTCCCATTGTGTCCTACCCTTTTAACACTACGACAAGCTCCCTCCCTTCCCATCAAGCTGCGCCATCTATGGGGCAAAATCTTCGATTGATTCAGGGAGGGGAGTGTGAGATCTTACTATATTCAGAGCGAACAAACTACACAACGGATTTACCCAAACCCTACGACTAGGTGGCCCACGCAGAATTGCGGCCAAGTGTACGTATCAACGACAACATTTCGTTCACCCAACCTGTCACTGAGTGAATCAGAAACACCTGGGGGTCGATAAACGAAGCATCTGAATAAAAGTACCATTTACACCCAATAAATGTTTCTTTTTTCGACCCCCAGGTGATTCTGATTCATACAGTGGCAGGTGGGGGAGTGAACGTTTGTCGTTGATATTACAGTGCAGTATTTATACATCGTGCTATAGCACTGGGAGAGTCTATGCACTTTATACATCGTGCTATAGCACTGGGAGAGTCTATGCACTTTATACATCGTGCTATAGCACTGGGAGAGTCTATGCACTTTATTTCCTCATACTCAAGCTCCCTATACCCAATGTTAGTTATTATTATAATATACAAGGTATATGAAATACGGTACTGTATATTAAACTTGTTTTTGTTCATTATTTTCATCATAGTTGTGTTAATATTTTACTGTTTACACTTCCATCACAGAGGTCTACAAGAAAGGCATTAGCCATACCCTAAACAAAATTAGGTTTACTAAATGTAATCAGTAGTTGGTTCAGATGAGTATCGTGGAATAAGGCTTTTGGTAACAGCTCAATACCAGACGAATATAGTGCAACAAATCTGCTAGGGATGGCTTCTGGTACATCATTTGACAAGCCCTCTATTTGTATGTATGTTTTCCATTAGCGCATATTAAAGAACGTATCTAATCTAATTAAAATGTAGTATGGATTCAAGATATATTAGCTGCATAATCTGTGAACGCCAACTTAGGTTAGCCTCCCTGAAGCAGACCCTGCTCACCAGGTGGTCTCTACAGAAAACAATTCAGTGTGGAGGAGGTCTTGGGGAAGACCACGGAACTCATGGCTGAGACAAGTCGGCCAACCATGCGATAGGATACTTGATATTGGTCAGGCATATGCCTAGAGTCTCGCCCGGGAGGATACTCTAGAGTGGAGTCGGAGGGAGAGTGCGGTTACGCGCTGTCACGGCGTATGTCCCCTTTCATTGATTAATTGATCATCTCCTAATTTCTGGAGTTGTTGTTGTTGTTGTTGTTCCCCAAGCTGCCTGGCCGAACAGCCCCAAGGCCCCGAGCAAGGCCAAGGCCATAACCGAGTGCCCCCACAGAACCCTCCCTGACGACCACAATAAAGCCTGCGTGACCGAAGCCACTCCATGGCGGGGAGCTGAGGAGGGTGCGGAAACGCCCGGGAAACCAATGCCCCACCCAGGGCCCTGTGCCCCTCAGCAATTATGAAGAGAAATTTGAGGGAAAAAGGAAAAATGTGATGCTTTGGCTTCCAATCTACCAACCTCTAGGTTGGCAGATTGGGAGGTCAATCCACGGAAGAGACGCCATCACTTGAGGTTTAGAAAATATATAAGTAAAAGGAACAGTCAGAGTAAGCTATGGGTATGGCAGAGATCGCTCAGTTCTCACTCTGATAGACCAGCCCATCACCAAATTTCTGGAGTGGTTATTGGTAGCAACATAACAGACGACGTTTCTTTATTATATGCTAGCTAAATTAAGACGTTTTGGCGCAGTTTAAGAAGGATCTGTGGTAGTAAAAAAGGATAAGAGAGAACGTTCGAAGCACGTTAATTGCTGGAGGCCGTTTTTAAACCGAATAAAATCGTCTAATAGTAGCCAGATAAAAGTTAAAGGGACGGCACCGGCAATGAAGGGGCTAAGGCTAGCTAAATCCACTGTGTATTTCCATATTCAGGAAACTTTACACATGACACTCCAATAGTGTCAGCATGGATGCCTTTGGAGGTATATTGTAGACTTTGGATGTGAACTGAGACTGTAGAACTTAATAAACACCGTGATAACATTCTTAACCTGTTCCCTTGTTTAGTTATATAAAATAGGACTTCAAAGGCTACCAACCTTTCTGGATTATTAACACAGCACACTGTAATTCAAGAATAGTATCAGGACTGATGCCCCTTTTAAAGAGTTACAATCCCTTGCTCCTTGGATTGAGTTAGTCAGTTAGTTAAAATAGGACTTCAGTCGCTATCAACCCTTCTGAATTATTTACCCAGCACACTGTAAGTACGGACCAGATGGTGTTCCTCCTGTTGTACTCAAACGCTGTGCTTCTGTGCTGACTCCTTGCATAGGCAAACTCTTTTGTCTGAGTTTCCTCTAACGTCTTTCCTTCTTGCTGGAAGTTTACTCTCATGCAACCTGTCCCAAAGAAGGGTGACCTCTCGCAACCCGCCAACTATCGTCCAATTGCTCTCATGTTTTGCATCTCTAAAGTTCTTTAAACTATTCTTAACTCAACATTTCTTTAGCATTAATATTTCCATAATCTACTGTCAGATTATCAATATGGTTTCCTTAATAAGGGCCACTCTACTGGTGATCTTCTTCCTTATCTTACTAACTCTTGGTCATCCGCCATTCGGGACTTCAGTTAGACTGTTTCTATTGCACTAGACATATTGAAAGCCTTCGATAGAGTCTGGTACAAACCTCTAATTTACAAAATACGCTCCTTCGGTTTTTGTCCCTTTATCTGTGCCTTTGTCTCTAATTTCCTTTCAGACCGTTCCATAACTGCAGTTGTGGATGGATATAGCTCACTTCCTTAACCTGTCAACCCCGGCGTTCCTCAGGGTTCTGTCCTGTCGCCAATTCTCTTTCTAATATTCATTAATGATCTCAACTATACCTCTAGTCCTATCCACCCATATGCTGACAACTCTACATTACATTATTCAACTATTTGTTCACATCAACTAAGCATGCAATCACAGCAAAACAACCGTGACAAGGCCATAGAACGCCTATCTTCTGATCTGTCAATTATTTCTGATTGGGGCACAGAAAATCTTGTTACATTCAACGCCTCCAAGACCCAATTTCTCCCTCTATATCTCCATCACAATCTTCCGCAAGATTATCTATTATTCTTCAACAATACACAAATCAACCCATAATCTTCTCTCAAAATTCTAATTGTATCTTTTTCATCCGACCTTTCTTGGCAAGATCATATTACCACTCTTGCTAAAACAGGTTCTAAAAAAGTTAGGTGTACTAAATCGGCTCCGTGGGTTCTTCACCCCCACACAGCTTCTTGCTCTATATCGAGGCACAGTACATCCCTGTATTGAGTATTGTTCGCATGTGTGGAGAAACTTCACCCATACAGCACTTCTCGAACGAGTAGAATCAAAAGAATTTCGCCTCATCGACTCCCCTCCTCTTGCAAGTTCCCTACGATATATTTCTACATGCCGCAATGTTGCATCTCTTTTACTCTTCTATCGATATTACAACAGTGTTCTTCAGAGCTCTGTCAGTGCATAACCCCTCCCTTGAGGCGAGTGCGAGGCACCTGCCTTTCAACACAGTCCCACTTCTATTCTGTCCAGCTCTCCAACACAAGAATTGGCAAATTTTCTGTCTTAATTCTTCTACTTAATAAGTGAACTCTGGAATTGTACCCTTCGACGTGAAGACTGATGCAAATTAGTTATTTAGGATATTCACCATTTGTACTTCGTTATCAGAATGATCTCCATTTTCCGCAACCGCTGGGCCTATTGTTGAAGTTACCGGTTTTTTTTTTTTCTTATATAGCTGTAAAATTCATTTGGACTAGATTTGCTGGAGCTGGCAATATGGAGTTCCAGATTTTTCTTACTTCGTTTACTTCTTCCCACACCCAGCCATCCGGCTAAAAAGCCGTACCGGATAATAGGATTAACTGTAACCTATTATGTATCAGGGAATGCCCATAGGGGAAGTTTACATATATGAGAGAAAGAAATCAGTCTGAAACGGAACTTACTCTTACATTATTATGCAATTAACACCAACCAACTTCACATCTAAACTAAATTATTGAAATCAACAAATACATGTGGCACTCCGAGGACTCGAACCTAGGATACTCACATCGAAATTACGCGCACTATGCATTACGCTAAATATATTCATTCATATAAAGCCGAGAGAGAGAGACGCATGTGCTGTAAGAGTGCTCAGTGTATGTTGTGCAGAAAAATGTGCCGCGTGTGTATGAAGAGATGTTGCCCTGATATGTTAGTCCTGGAAGAGCCTTAGTAGTGAGTACACCCAGGCCCCTTCCTTCCTTCAGTACATCCCCGCCCCCTTCCTTCCTTCCTTCAGTACATCCCTGTCCCCTTCCTTCCTTCCTTATTTCAGTACACCCCTGCCCCTTCCTTCCTTCCGTCAGTACATCCCTGCCCCCTTCCTTCCTTCCTTCAGTACATCCCTGCCCACTTCCTTCCTTCCTTCCTTCAGTACATCCCTGCTCCTTTCCTTCCTTCCTTCCTTCAGTACATCCCTGCCCCCTTCCTTCAGTACACCCCTGTCCCCTTCCTTCAGTACATCCCTGTCCCATTCCTTTCTTCCTTCAGTACATCCCTGCCCCCTTCCTTCCTTCAGTACATCCCTGCCCCTTTCCTTCCATCCTTCCTTCCTTCAGTTCATCCCTGTTCCCTTCCTTCAGTACACCCCTGTCCCCTTCCTTCCTTCCTTCAGTACATCCCTGTCCCCTTCCTTCCTTTAGTACACCCCTGTCCCCTTCCTTCAATCCTTCAGTACATTCCTGCCCCCTTCCTTCCTTCCTTCAGTACAATCCTGCCCCCTTCCTTCCTTCAGTACATCCCTGTCCCATTCCTTCCTTCCTTCAGTACATCCCTGTCCCCTTCCTTCTATCCTTCAGTACATCCCTTACCCCCTTCCTTCAGCACATCCCTGTCCCCTTCCTTCCTTCCTTCAGTACATCCCTTTCACCTTCATTCCTTCCTTCAGTACACCCCTGCCCCCTTCCTTCCTCCCTTCAGTACATCCCTGCCCCCTTCCTTCCTTCCTTCAGTACATCCCTGCCCCCTTCCTTCCTTCATTCAGTACATCCCTGTCCCATTCCTTCCTTCCTTCAGTACATCCTTGTCCCCTTCCTTCCTTCCTTCAGTACATCCCTGCCCCCTTCCTTCAGTACATCCCTGTCTCCTTCCTTCCTTCCTTCAGTACATCCCTGTCCCCTTCCTTCCTTCCTTCAGTACATCCCTGCCCCCTTCCTTCAGTACATCCCTGTCCCCTTCCTCCCTTCCTTCAGTACATCCCTGTCCCCTTCCTTCCTTCCTTCAGTACATCCCTGTCCCCTTCATTCCTTCCTTCAGTACACCCCTGCCCCTTCCTTCCTCCCTTCAGTACATCCCTGCCCCCTTCCTTCCTCCCTTCAGTACATCCCTGTCCCCTTCCTTCCTTCCATCAGTACATCCCTGTCCCCTTCCTCTCTTCCTTCAGTACATCCCTGTCCCCTTCCTTCCTTCCTTCAATACACCCCTGCCCGCTTCCTTCCTCCCTTCAGTACATCCCTGCCCCCTTCCTTCCTCCCTTCAGTACATCCCTGTCCCCTTCCTCCCTCCCTTCAGTACATCCCTGTCCCCTTCCTTCAGTACATCCCTGTCCCCTTCCTTCCTTCAGTACACCCCTGCCCCCTTCCTTCCTTCCTTCAGTACATCCCTGTCCCCTTCCTTCCTTCCTTCAGTACACCCCTGCCCCCTTCCTTCCTCCCTTCAGTACATCCCTGCCCCCTTCCTTCCTTCCTTCAGTACACCCCTGCCCCCTTCCTTCAGTACATCCCTGCCCCCTTCCTTCCTTCCTTACTTCAGTACACCCCTGACCCTTTCCTTCCTTCTTTACTTCAGTACACCCCTGACCCCTTCCTTCCTTCCTTACTTCAGTACACCCCTGCCCCCTTCCTTCCTTCCTTACTTCAGTACACCCCTGACCCCTTCCTTCCTTCTTTACTTCAGTACACCCCTGCCCCCTTCCTTCCTTCCTTACTTCAGTACACCCCTGACCCCTTCCTTCCTTTAATCGGCCTGATTCCCTGGCTGAATCCTCACAAATGGTAGACAAACGAGGTTGATTACTCTAATCGTTTGTGAGTTATAGACGTTAATGTTTGGACTTGTTACTTCGAATAGGCTATAATATAATATCCTACTGGTACGCAGCCTCCAAAATGTATAGATGGCTTCTTTCACATCCTTTATATTATCTTCATTGAATAGTAAATAGCCAATGGTGTCCTTAATCCCATTATTTATGAGATCTTAAGACGGCCACCCCATTAGTTTGGCGATTTTAAGAACTTTTGCCACATGTCTTCGTCAATAGTAAAACCTTTCGTGCCATTTAGGTGTCGATTTTTTCCTGGCGAGTGATAGAGAGCCTGTAATGTACAAATTCATCTTGAACGGGGTCTGGGGGGTGTTTTTTAAAGCTTGGTAGAGTTCTAGGGAGCAAACTAGAGGAACATATAAACTAATAAGAACATACACATACAGTAGAGAATAAATAACCTCCCCTTACACCATCTGGTTCCCTCAGGCATTGTAGTGATGTATAGAATATATTACCGGAAACAAGCCAACACTTTCTGATAATAAAAAGTATTATTTATATTTCCTACTATATTTGATGGCACACTGTATATACTTGATGGCACACTGTATATACTTGATGGCACACTGTATATAATTGATGGCACACTGTATATAATTGATGGCACACTGTATGTATTTGATGGCACACTGTATATACTTGATGGCACACTGTATATACTTGATGGCACACTGTATATACTTGATGGCACACTGTATATACTTGATGGCACACTGTATATACTTGATGGCACTCTGTATATAATTGATGGCACACTGTATATACTTGATGGCACACTGTATAATTATACTTGATGGCACACTGTATATAATTGATGGCACACTGTATATAATTGATGGCACACTGTATATAATTGATGGCACACTGTATATAATTGATGGCACACTGTATATAATTGATGGCACACTGTATATAATTGATGGCACACTGTATATAATTGATGGCACACTGTATACAATTGACGGATAACTTCTATTTCACCGGAAAATTTACTTTATTTCGTCCCTTTCCCAAGACAAGAATAACAATTATGATTACAAATGTGGTTAATATAGATTGTATTGCGTTTCATATTATATGCATGGGTCTGCTATGTAGCATGAATATATACTGTATATGTTATTACTCTCAGCTGGACTGGAACCACGAACAGTCAGGATCTCCTAGAATCTATATAATCAAGTACACCACGGCGTAATTAAGAATACCTTTTTCCTAACTATTAAGAAGGAGAAATCCTACTTGGAGAAAGTATTCCATTTCATACACAAGTCGTACGACCGATATTCCCATATTCCAGACCCATATTTGAGTCCCAGCTGAGAGTATAATCATTTAGTAACTCACTTGTATGTGTGAGGTATACTTACTATTTAGTACTCTCGTGCTTCTGAGGTATTAAGTAATACCCCGATATTAACATTAATCATCAATTACAAACCCCAGTGCACTTGAATAAACTAATGAAAGCATATGGTCCTCCCGGGATTCGAACTTGGGACACCACACCCAGAACATAAGCATCTAAACCATTACACCACCAACACAATTAAAAGTTGAATATTACCATAATTAATGTTTCAATCAAATGTTAGTGGGCAATGTATGTGTGTTGATCCGCCTTTATGTTGTGTTATATTACAGATTATCGTGAGGATGGTAGAGACCGGTGGACCCCCAGGGAGGGTAACCTTGGTGGCACAGGTGGCAGACTTCACAGAGTCCTTCACGGCTCACGGCTTCTCCAGGATATTCGGGTATGTACAATCCGCCTAATAAGTGATGTCTCGGCACATAATCCCACCCCTACTCTAGAGTGAAACGATACTCCCAATCTTTCTTCTATTCAACAGCTGAGCTCTGAACTCTTTCCCTTAATCCATCTCTCACTCACCCGATGACTTAAAATGCTTCAAACTCTGTGTGTCCATGCATTTTGGCTCGTACATTCCTTGATGTTGGCCCTGTCACTCTTTCAACTCTGGGGAAGACACTCGTCACAGGCAATATTGCCTTTTTGTTTCCCTCATTCACATAGAACAAATAATGCAAGTGATCCAAATTTGAATATCCACTTCTAAGTCCTGCCTGTTCCCAAGATTGATTTTCATCTAAAAATGTATCTAACCTATTTTTGAGGATTTTAGAGAGCAACTTGTAAATAACTGATAATATACTAATGGGACGGTAGTCGCCTAGATCTTTCTTGTCGCCTTTTTTGTGAGTCGAGTTACTATTGCATTGCACCAAGCTTCTGGAACATCCCGCTCACATTAACCCTCTCCGACATATGACGCGATTTTGAGCCTATTGGGGATACTTTAAAGCCTTTGTTACCATCATGGGTATTTAGAAACCTTTAGTTTAGTTACTTCAACCTCTGTAGTTGTCTTTGAGTTAGCTGTGGGCAGAAAACTAATTTTGGAGAGGTAATTATAAGTACAAAGTACAAAGGAAATCAAGCAACAACAGATCTAGTGACCCATCTAGGCTGCTTGTCCTCCAAAACACTGAGGATCAAGTGTCCAAACAGTGGTTTGGAGTGGGTAAGGGAACATTGGAAAGGGAATTACTGCCCTGGAACTAATGTCCGTGACAGGATTAGGAAGTGTGTAGGGGACAGATGGGTTAGTAACTGAACTGGGTTACTGGGAACTGGGAACTGGGAACTGGGTAACTGAATGGGTTAGTAACATTTACAAACGCAGTCAGTCGCGGGTTTGATGCGAGATATTTGTCTAGTCGGAGTTTAAATGAATCAACGGTGTTGCAGTCTATAACGTCTCGGGGAAGCCCATTCCACAAGTTGACAACTCGATTAAAGAAGAAATTCTTAGATTCGTGTGAGTTAAAAGATTTGCCAATAATTTTGCAACCGTTTCCCCGCGTGTAATTAGATTGGTCGATAGTGAAGCACTTACTACAGTTCATATTGTCGATGCCTTTGATGATTTTGAACACTTGAATTAAGTCACCTCTTAATCTGCGCTGGGTTAAAGGAAATAGATTTAATTCTCTAAGACGCTCTTCATATGGTTTGTTCTTTAGGCTAGGTATCATTTAGGTAACTCTACGTTGAACTCGTTCTAGCTTGTTTATATCTTTTTGGTAATAAGGGCACCAGGATTGAACGCAGTATTCCAGAAGAGGGCGGACCAAGGAATTGTAAAGGGTTAGGATAACTTTTTTGGATTTATGCTCAAATGACCTGCCAATAAAGCCAATTATTTTGTTTGCCTTCTTAACAACTTCTGAACATTGTTGACTCGGTTTTAGGTTACTCGATATTGTTACTCCCAGATCGGTTTCTCTGTTTACATTCTTAAGCTGAGTGTCATTCATCGAATAGTTTCCTTTCTCATTTAGGAATCCTATATGTAGTACTTTACATTAATCCGCATTGAAACTTATTTGCCAAATTTGGGCCCAACATGACAATTTATCTAGATTGTGTTGCATATCGTCAACTTGTTCTTTTGAGAGTACGCTATTTGCAATTTTTGTATCGTCAGCAAATTTTGAGATTGTACAGGTGAGACCCTCATCTATGTCGTTGATGTAAATTAGAAAGATAATTGGTCCTAGTACCGATCCCTGGGGTACCCCGCTACTTACATTGGTCCATTTAGATGCCTTACCGTTTATGACTACTCTTTGCTTTCTGTCGCTGAGCCAATTTTCTATCCATTTCAACACACCGTCTTGTATTCCATGTGCTTTTAGTTTTAGCAGTAAACGTTTGTGGGGAACTTTGTCAAAGGCCTTTTGAAAATCAAGGTATATAATATCTACAACTTTACTCTCATCGTAGAGGTTGCGGATATCGGATATCGTGGAAGAAGTCTAAGAGGTTTGTTAAACAGGAACGTTTTTTACGAAATTTTCCTCTAAGTGATTTACGAGTCTGTCTCTTATGACCGTTTCTAGCATTATTACATACAACTGAGGTTAAGCTAATTGGACGATAGTTACTGGGTAGGGATTTGCTGCCTCTTTTTAATTATCGGTGTTACGTTGGCTAGCTTCCACTGATCAGGCATAGTTCCAGACTGCAAGGATTTATTTAATAGTAATGTCATTGGTTTGGAGAGCTCATCCTTAGCTTCCTTTAGAACTCTAGGCGAGATTGTATCGGGTCCAGGCGTTTTATTTACCTTGAGTTTATCTAAACAATTCAATACTTCTCTCTCTGTAAGGTTGATATTCTATGTATTATTGCTAATCTGGCAACCTCTGCGTCATATGTGCGTGAAAGGGTTAACATTGGGTGAATAGCTGAGCTAATATATACTGGACCTCATCTCCTGCATCCTTCAGAAGATCGCTTGTTATACCATTATATCCTGGTGCTTTTCCCCTTTTCATTGTGCTTGGGACGGATCTTACTTCATCTGCATAATATATGTGGGGGTTCCCGGACACGTCAACCAGTAGAACAATTCAACCAGTAGCTCTCGAGCAGTGCCAAATCAACCATGACCAACCAAACCAGTGCCAAAATATAGTACTAACCTAACCTAACCTAAACGTATTGTTTGTTTTTTTGGTACTGGTTGAGAGCTACTGGTTGAAATGGTCTACGGGTTGAGTTGTCCGATCACCATATGTGGGACTTTGCTTGCGTCTGTATTTTAATCATTTGCGAAGTGATATACTTGAAGAGTATAACTGTTTATAAATCTTTGTGACTCGTGTCCCCATTAGTTCTCTACAGTTTATGATTCCTCCATTGCTGTCTCTAAGGTCAGGCATGTGTTGCTTGCCTATAGTGGAGCAGATAACTGCAAATTTCAGGAGAATCGTTCATTTCCGGAAACAAGCACCAAATTTGGCACACATACTCCTTGGGAATTGCTCTTTTGATAAAACCCATTCACCACCTAAAAATTCAAGATGGCGGCCATTTTTCAAGATGGCCGCCATTGAATATACAGAAATATTGCACTTCGCAATAAAATCGCAAAGACTTGTCCTATTTGAATGATCTTGGTGTCAAATCATACATTTTTCACTATGTAGAATCCGAATTTGGAACCATGGACTTACTCACTAGCTTCCTTATACCATAATATCAGTCCCGGAATCCTAATATTCTGCTAAATTAGAGGTTCCTGTTACGTCTGACTCGGCTAAAATTCATGGTAGTGTATATCGTAGTAGTGTTAGAGGTTTAGTATGTGTAGCATCTTCCTGTACAAGGCTTCCAAACTGGACATGACACGATGCGGTGGGGGGGGGGACGTTGAGAGACTTGTAGCGGAAGGTGTAGAGTAGTAGCTCAACAGAGCGGATGTCAACGCACAGCCAGGGCACACTGGTGGCACCGTGGCTGTGAAACTCAGCATGGGGTTCAGTATCACCAGTTCTGCGAAAAGGGCTGTTCACCACATCAGCCATGGACAACATAGACCACAATCCCAGTGCAACGACAGCGACCACTTCTTTTCATGGAACCAGCGTCTCTGTTTTCCAGCACCCAACCAATGAAGACAAAGGTGAAGAGCGTGGACAGCTGAAGTTCGGAGAGGAGAAAGTGAAGACAGTTCCAGAACTTCCAGACTCCTTCACCAATGTCCGGCCCGCCTTCTTCACCAAGAAGAAATCCTCTCCTCCCCAGAGTGGTGTGACACACCCAGACACCAGTCTGCTGAGGCCACAACTGGCAATGGAGTATGAGTGGCTGGAGAACGTCACTGTGACAGATGGGCCAGTGGATGTGACTTGGTCAGCCCACCATGCTTCACAGAAGAGAGGAAAGCCATTTGAGGTCAGCATTACATCACTTTTGCCTCTGCTGCGAGATCAGGCCGACTCGGTTGCTACAGTCAAGCATGTGATGGACAAGATCAAGGAGATAGTGGCATTTCTGAACCCCGGTCAGGTGCCAGTCATTGCTGCTGACCAGTCAATATATGCAGTAGCCAAGCAGGTCCAGTGGCACTGGCCTGAAATCTACGGTGAGGACAAGTTCGTCATAATGTTCGGAGGCTTGCATATTGAGATGGCGGCACTTAAGTCCATTGGAACTCTACTCCAGGACAGTGGTTGGACAGGAGCCCTCTTGGAGGCAGGGATAGCATCTCCTGGGACAGCAGATTAATTTCTAACAGCTTCGAGCATCACTAGGACACGACAGATGCACCAGATAACAGCATGCAGTATGTACAAGCTTCTGAAGGCAGCCCACACGGACTACTCGAAAGAGACAGATGAACAACCCGAAGAGGTGCCTAGCTTCGAAGCTTGGTGTGAGCATCGCAAACTGCAAAGTCCCCAGTTTCATTTCTGGTATATGGTGCTGTCAATGGAACTGGTGATCCTCTTGTTGATCCGATCATTCAGGGAAGCCAACTTCTTCCTGTACTGTCAGTCACTGGCTGAGCTGATACCATACTTCTTTGCCAACAACAATGTAAACTATGCACGGTGGCTTCCGATCCACTACAGAGACATGGTGACCCTGAAACAGAAGCATCCTCAGCTGGCTCAGGAGTTCCAGAGTGGAAACTTTGTTGTACACAAATCGAGCCGACAGTTCTCAGCAATGTTTATTGACCAAGCTCACGAGTAGGCCAACGCTGTCATCAAGGCAGACGGGGGTGTGATCGGCGTGACTGAAGACCCATCAGCACTGAGAAGATGGATGATAGCTGGACCTCAAGTCAGCCACTTGGTTGCACAGTATGAGGCAGCATGTGGGACCAAAGAGGGTACTGAACACACCAGCCACCATGAGGAGACAGAACGAGCACAAAGAGTGTTCCTTGAGAAAGTAGAAAAGCTCTCACAAGCCATGACAGATATGTGCAATCCTTTCCAGGAGGAGAGTCGGGACCTGCTTTCGCTTGATACAAAGGATATTGCTCACCACACTGCCGCCGAGCTGATTGGCACACACCTTGAGAAAGGCAAGGTCCGTTTCCAGGAGTTTATGAAGGGACTGGAAGGGGAAGAAGAATCCACCTTCTATGAACCAATCAAGAAGAACAGGGTTGACTTTTTCCGACAGGTACCAGCCTCTGTTGACTCTTCAAAGCAAAAAGTGCTGAAGGAAGACTGTCAACTGTTCTCCAAGCTGTTCATATCATGCCAGACCAGAGAGTGTGACTTGAAGGAGTTCTTCCGTCATGAGAACCAGTCACATCCTGCTGCCCTCAGTGATGGTGGAAAGCTCCACACCTGTCAGAAATCCCACCTCACTACCATTCTTCAGAGCCAAGATACAACCCCTGATGCAGAGCCAGACGCCGACACCATCATCATTGATGGTGCAGCGTTGGTGAACAGTCTGCCCCCACGGAGTTCAAAGACGTTCGAAGAGTACGCAATACTCGATGTCCTTCCTAGAATACAAGCATACTCTACCAACTACATGAGAACAGACATTGTGTTTGATGTCTACCGGCCATCTAGTCTGAAAGCTGAAACTAGACCAAAGCGAGGACGCGGGGTGAGACGCAGGGTGACAGGGAAGGGCAAAATTCCCTCAAATTGGCGAAACTTCCTGAGAGAAAATGACAACAAAGCCGAGCTGTTCAACTTTCTGGCTGATAAGATTGCACGTGTGGCCACACCAAATTTGGTCATTGTGACCAAGGAAGAAGATGCTGTCAGCAACCGCACTATCAGTCTGGTTGGGGTGGCACCGTGTAGTCATGAAGAAGCTGACACGCGGATCTTTGTGCATACCAGGCATGCAACAGAAGCAGGCAGCAAAGTCATCATGGTCAAAGCCAGCGACACATGTTGTCGTCATCGCAGTCAGTGTTCTGCAGGCACTTCAGGAGCTAGGTCTGCAGCAGTTGTGGGTTGCCTTTGGCCAAGGACAGAACCTGAGGTGGGTTCCTGTACATGACTTGTGTTGCACTCTTGCAGAAAAGAGCAAAGGGATGCTCTTCTTCCATGCCTTCACTGGCTGCGATGTCGTTTCAGCATTCCGTGGCAAAGGGAAGAAGTCTGCTTGGCAAACCTGGGATGTTTGTGATGAGGCTTCCGGTGTCTTCAGCAAACTCAGCCAGTACCCACCGGTAGTTGATGATGAAGACCTGGAGACCTTGGAGAAGTTCGTGGTCATGATGTATGACAGATCCAGCATAGCTGAAGGTGTCGATGATGCGAGGTTGGACATGTTTGCTCGGAAGCAGAGGCCGTACGAAGCCATTCCTCCATCCCGAGCAGCACTGAAGCAACATGTGAAGCATGCTGCCTACCAGGCGGGCTGCATCTGGAGTCAGTCAATAGTACGTCAACCAGAAACGCAGACTCCTGCCAACTGGGGCTGGACCAAGAAAGGAGATCTGTGGCAGATCGTTTGGACAGAGCTCCCACCCATTGCAGAGAGTTGCCAGCAGCTGACCAAGTGTGGATGCAAGTCGGAATGCTGCGGTCGATGCAAATGCTACTGCTTTGGTCTGACCTGCATGGCACTGTGCAGCTGCAGATGCGAGGTTTAGAAGCGTTGTAGTATACTCATCCAGGCAGCAAGACAATAAGTGACAAACAAGTATAGGCCTACTGCCTACATGTACATCCAATAATATATCAGACTGATGGTGCCTATGATATGGGCACTTTTTACCCTAATTATGATTCCGGGACTGATATTATGGTACAAGGAAGCTAGTGAGTAAGTCCATGGTTCCAAATTAGGATTCTACATAGTGAACAATGTATGATTTGACACCAAGATCATTCAAATAGGACAAGTCTTTGCGATTTTATTGCGAAATGCAATGTTTCTGTATATTCAATGGCGGCCATCTTGAAAAATGGCCGCCATCTTGAATTTGTAGGTGGCTAACGGGTTTTATCAAAAGAGCAATCCCCAAGGAGTATGTGTGCCAATTTTGGTGCTTGTTTCCAGAAATGAACGATTATTCCAGTTATCTGCCCCACTGCTAGTTTACCTAGTGCTAGTTTGAGGCATTTTTCTTTTCCTAATAGTTTATTTATGTATTTATTTTGTTTTTGACCAGACGCCGTAATTCCCGAGAAGGGGTGGCTATGAAGATTAGGCGTTTGTCACGAATGTATAGGTCAAGTTGCCCAGGCTTGACATCTACCAATAACATTTTGACAGTGAGGACTGGATCCCCTTTGCTCAGCAGCCGAGGCTCTACTGACTATGCCACGGCTTCAAATAAGTCCATGTTTCTCGTTCTCCCTTCTTCCCGTCGTCTTTGTCTGATTAGCTTGTGTTGTCCTTCTCTCTGTATTTCATATAGTTTTGTTATTATTTACATTGCTATTATTCTTGTTTATGAGATTTACAGTAGTTTGCGAGTACTTGCTTTCTTTACTATAGTCTAGTTTTTCCATCTGATAGTAAATTGTCATGTTTCTATCTTTGTTACGCAGCTATAAGGTATCTTTGTTACGCAGCTATAAGGTATCTTTGTTACGCAGCTATAAGGTATCTTTGTTACGCAGCTATAAGGTATCTTTGTTACGCAGTTATAAGGTATCTTTGTTACGCAGCTATAAGGTATCTTTGTTACGCAGCTATAAGGTATCTTTGTTACGCAGCTATAAGGTATCTTTGTTACGCAGCTATAAGGTATCTTTGTTACGCAGCTATAAGGTATCTTTGTTACGCAGCTATAAGGTATCTTTGTTACGCAGCTATAAGGTATCTTTGTTACGCAGTTATAAGGTATCTTTGTTACGCAGCTATAAGGTATCTTTGTTACGCAGCTATAAGGTATCTTTGTTACACAGCTATAAGGTATCTTTGTTACGCAGCTATAAGGTATCTTTGTTACGCAGTTATAAGGTATCTTTGTTACGCAGCTATAAGGTATCTTTGTTACGCAGCTATAAGGTATCTTTGTTACGCAGCTATAAGGTATCTTTGTTACGCAGCTATAAGGTAGATTGTGTAGCGAAATATGATGAAAATTATGAAAACTTGGCATTAATACGACACGACACGACACGCAGCCATAGTTGTTTTATATTTTTCCATTAAGTATCGAAAAATCAGCTACT
>CM064564.1:23001363-23178863 GCA_032716605.1 Paralithodes platypus | reverse complement strand
ATATATGCACCTACAAAAGCCATTCAGGAGAACCATACAGTATAGTACGTCAGTAAGTGATGTCGCGGCACCAAGTATATTTCGATCAATAATTGGTATCAGCGCTATCTAAGGTTTAAATCACCGTTCTGAGTGAGATATACAACCATGTTCCTATCTTTACATACCCTATTCAACATCTGACAGACATTAATGGAGCATACAGCTAGCAAAACGTAATGACAGCTGCGACACGACTTATTTGGCCAACCGGACAACCCAACCACGAGCTACCAGCGGTTTTCTTTCTCTTTTTCTTTTTCATGTGAGTGAAGGATACAATAGGCAAAGCATCCAGTAACAACTTTCTGCCCAAAAGTTGAAAGAGTGACAGAGTACGTTAGAGTCAAAATGGATACACAGAGTTTGAAGCAGTTTAAGTCATAGGATGAGGGAAAGACAAATTAAGGGAGAAAGTTCCAAAGCTTACTTGTTGAGTAGATGAGATACTGAAAATTGGTTCAACCTTGAAAGACAGATCTCCCCCACTCCTAGTAATGGACAAGGTATACACTGAAAACACTCTGAAGAACACTGATTATTGTAATAGCGGTAGAGGAGTGAGGGAGATGCCACACTGTGGTGTGAAGAAATAGATTATAGGGAATTATTGAGAGGAGGTAAGTTGATAAGATGGAATGCTTTTGACTCTACCCTTTTAAGAAGTATGGTATATGTGGAACCTACCCACACATGTTAACAATACTCGATAGAAGGGCATACTGTGCCTCTATAGACAGCAAAATGTTGTCCGGGGGTGAAGAATCAACAGAGATGGTTGAGTATACCTAACTTCTAGGAAGCTGTTTAGCCAGAGTGAAAATATGATATTGCCAAGAAAGTTCAGGACAAAAAGAAACACTAAAAATACAGAACAGATGAAGGGAAAGTCGTGTGAAGGATCGTGACAGGTAGAAAAAATAAGAAATCAGGTTTTGGAAGCATGTTTTCTCTGCCCCAATTGAATAGATGAGATTATGGCCGTGCTATGGCCTCATCACATGAACTTTGGAGCGATTGCATGCTGGGTTGTTTTGGAAAACTAGTTGAATAGTGTAAGGTAGAGTCATCAGTATGTGAATGGAGAGGACTAGAGGTAAACTTGAGAAGATCATTGATGAGTATTAGAAAGAGAGAGGGAGATTTTGTTTTGTCTATGTGGATGATAGGACAGAACCCTGAGGAACACCATTGAGGAAGTGAACGAAGTCCACAAAGGCAGCTATGGAACGGCCAGAAAGGAAATTAGAGAGAAAGATACAGATAGAGGGATAGCAACCAAAGGAGGGTAGTTTAGAAATTAGAGCTTTGTGCCAGACTCTATCGAAGGCTTTCGATATATCTAGTGCAATAGACAATGTCCCACCGAAGTTCTGAGAGGAAGATGACCATAAGTTAGTAAGATAAGAAAGAAGATCACCGGTAAAAGCGGCCCTTAGGAATACCACACTGGCAGTCTGTGTGTTGATTATGGGAAGGTAAATACTTTAGAAATGTTGAATTAGCAATAGCTTCAAAATCTTTCAATGTGTAAGAAATAAGAGCAATTAAACAATAGTTGAAGGAATGAGAGTAGTCACCCTACTTTGGGACAGGTTGAATGAGAGCAAACTTCCAGCAATAAGGGAAGACGTTAGAGGAGAGACAGAGACGGCAGAGTTTGCCTAGCCAGGGAGTCCGCACGGAAGCACAGTTTTTGAGTATAACATGAGTAACACCATCCGGTTCGTACGCCTTCTTAGTATAAAGCTCAGAGAGGGTATAAAGTACATCTATGGGATATACAGTACAGTATATACAGTGTGTATATATATATATATATATATATATATATATATATATATATATATATATATATGCTGTATATATATATACATAAATAAGTATTTAAGTAAAAGGCTATGCTGGTGTCAAAGAAATGTTGTAGATGGATTACTACAGGATAAAAACTCTCGTAAATTTACCTATGAAGCGGTTCATTCACTCAAAGGCTTCATTGTTAAACGCTCGCTCCAGGGGTAGGCCATACACGCAGGTTGGTCAATTATATATGAACCTTGAAGGGGGAACTACTCGCTCTTTCTGGACCCCCTTCTCCCTCATGTTTAGCATATTAGTTTTGAGGTTTTAAGACGTTCCTTCTGTTAGTTTGGCGGTTTTGAGACCTTTCGCCTCATTTGTTCTTGTCAATATTAAAACCTGTCGTGCCCTTTAGGTGTAGATTTTTTCCAGGCGAGCCTCTAATTTTAGAAGGAAGCGGCCTTCGGACGGGATATTTTTCTACCGAAAGATCTACACATTTATCTTGAAAGTGGGTCAAGGGGGTGTTTTTTTAAGCTTGGTGGAGGTCTAGCGAGGAAACTCAAAACAATATTAATAAATAAATATATAGACCAAAAACCAAGCACTACCCCCTTATGGTCATTGTCGAAGTATATATACGGATTTCAAGCAATTGTTGGTATTCTGTAGACTATTTGTGTGAATAACCTCGCGTGCGTGTGTGTGTGTGAGAGAGAGCTAGAGAGAGGGAGAGAAAAAGAGTGAGAGTGAGTGAGTGAGTGAGCGAGTGAGAGTGAAAGTGAGTGAGAGAGAGAGAGATAGATAGATAGATAGAGATAGAGATAGAGAGAAAGGGAGAGGGGTGTAGTGTTGACACAATAGATATGTTATCCAGTACAGTAACACAATGCCTTTATTGGTACCGGTAGTGTTGACACAATAGATATGTTATCCAGTACAGTAACACAATGCCTTTATTGGTACCGGTAGTGTTGACACAATAGATATGTTATCCAGTACAGTAGCACAATGCGTTTATTGGTACCCGTAGTGTTGACACAATAGATATGTTATCCAGTACAGTAACACAATGCCTTTATTGGTACCGGTAGTGTTGACACAATAGATATGTTATCCAGTACAGTAACACAATGCCTTTATTGGTACCGGTAGTGTTGACACAATAGATATGTTATCCAGTACAGTAACACAATGCCTTTATTGGTACTGGTAGTGTTGACACAATAGATATGTTATCTAGTACAGTAACACAATGCCTTTATTGGTACCGGTAGTGTTGACACAATAGATATGTTATCCAGTACAGTAACACAATGCCTTTATTGGTACCGGTAGTGTTGACACAATAGATATGTTATCCAGTACAGTAACACAAGGCCTTTATTGGTACTGGTAGTTTATTGTCATGCTTTAAGGGGGGTCACCGGCTTTTTTCTATCTTTCTCTCCTTTTCTCTCTTTCCCTGGCTTGTATCCATTCGACCCCATTCAGCCAACTGTTTTAAGACGTTTATCCCCATCTAGGTGTCGATTTCTTGCTGGCGAGCGAGAGCGAGCCAGCATTGTATTGATAAATCCTGCTTCGCCGGACACATTTTTCCATCAAAAATTTTACAAATATAGCTTGCTGTCAAAACTAAAATATATATATGCTGGCTCGCTACCGCTCACCAGAAAAATATTGACACCTGGATGGGGGTAAACGTTTTAAAACAGTAGGCTGAATGAGGCCGAATGGGTACAAGCCAAAGAGAGAAGGAGAGAAAGAGAAACAGAGCGAGGTGGGTTCCCTTAAAGGTAAGGAATCTCGGAGACTGAAAGGAGAACTAGATCGATTTACTGGAATAATATATACATTATATATACATTATATATAGATGAATAGCCTTCTGGTAAACCTATGGGTTATAGTTTATATAGACGTATAAGGTATGAGTGTATATAGATCTTGGGTACAGTCGGAAACCATAGTCTCTAGCCCACTCATAAATATTCGTGGACTTCACTTATTCATAATTATGAAAGTATATCTCTGGAAATCAACTTAATGTTCTATAAATCAACTACACAACTATATATACCGGTACTATTTATTAAAAGGAAGTTCTATTCAATAAATAATCCAGATAGTTATAATTACATAATGCAAAACATAGGGGTCCACACATTTTTATAATTGACTGTACCTAGGGGAGGCTATAGAGGCATATGATAAGGAGTTGCTGGAACTTCTGTTTCGTTTACCTGGCTTCCCCCACTGTTTCTATGTGTGCCTCACCTACACAGAGAGTAAACCAGCTAACTCTCACAAACACCTCCTCTTTCTATAAATTTCACTACACTTAAGGGGGTCCTACTCGCTTTTTTTGGACCCCTTCTCCCTCATGTTTAGCATATTAGTTTTGAGATTTTAAGACGTTAGTTCCGTTAGTTTGGCAATTTAGAGACCTTTCACCCGATTTCGTTGTCAATATAAAGACCTTTCGTGCCATTTAGGTGTTGATTTGTTTCCTGCGAGCGATAGCGAGCCTGTAATTTTGGAAGGAAACTGCTTTCGGTTGGGACATTTTTCTACCGAAAAAATGTACACATTTATCTTGAAAGGAAGCCTAGGGCGTGTTTTTTTAAAGTTTGATCGAGGTCTAGCGAGGAAACTAAAAATTACATTAATAACTAAATATAAAGGCCAAAAAAACAAGTGTTACCCCCTTAACAAGCACATCTCACTTGGTTCGTACATACCTAAATGACCTCAACCGTACCTTAACTTTGGCCCTCTCTCTCGCTCTGTGCAACCTTAAGGGAACAGTACTCGATTTGTCTGGACCCCCTTCTCCCTCATGTTTAGCATATTTATGTTGAGGGCTTAAGACGTTCGTTCCGTTACTTTGGCGATTTTGAGATCTTTCGCCTCATTTTGTTGTCAATATTAGACCTTTCGTGCCCTTTAGGTGTCGATACTTTCCTGGCGAGCGATAGCGAGCCTCTTATTTTAGGAGGATCCGGCCTCCGGCTGAGACATTTTTCTACCAAAAAATGTACAAATTTATCTTGAAAGGGGGTCTAGGGGGTGTTTTTCTAAGCTTGATGGAGGTCTAGCGAGGAAACTAACATATACATTAATATATAAATATACATACCAAACACCAAGCACGATCCCCTTAATAAAAACGGGGGGAATTTGTTACAGGCAGGTTTGCCACTTGTCTCTGTCATGCACATAGACAACATATATATAATATACGTTACCTCATGTAGCAGTCATTAGTTAAGGGGGGTCACTTGTCTCTGTCATGCACATAGACAACATAAATATAATATACGTTACCTCATGTAGCAGTCATTAGTTAAGGGGGGGGGGGGGTCACTTGTCTCTGTCATGCACATAGACAACATAAATATAATATACGTTACCTCATGTAGCAGTCATTAGTTAAGGGGGGTCACTTGTCTCTGTCATGCACATAGACAACATAAATATAATATACGTTACCTCATGTAGCAGTCATTAGTTAAGGGGGGTCACTTGTCTCTGTCATGCACATAGACAACATAAATATAATATACGTTACCTCATGTAGCAGTCATTAGTTAAGGGGGGGGGGGGGGTCACTTGTCTCTGTCATGCACATAGACAACATAAATATAATATACGTTACCTCATGTAGCAGTCATTAGTCAAGGGGGGGGGGGTCACTTGTCTCTGTCATGCACATAGACAACATAAATATAATATACATTACCTCATGTAGCAGTCATTAGTTAAGGGGGGGGGGGGTCACTTGTCTCTGTTTCTCTCTTTTCTCTCTTTCTCTGGCTTGTATCCATTTGGCCCCATTCAGTTTAATGTTTTAAGACGTTTATCCCCATTCAGATGTCGATTTATTCCTGGCGAGCGATAGCAAGCCAGCATTGTATGGAGAAATCCGGCTTCGCCGGAGATATTTTTCTATCGAAAAATGTACAAAATTTGCCTGCTGAAAAAAACATTGAGCAATATATGGAAAAAATCGACACCTGGATGGGAATAAATGTCTTATAACAGTAGGCTGAATGGGGACGAATGAATACACCCAGAGAGAGAGGGAGAGAGAGAACAAAAAATTAGGTGGGCCCCTTTAAGAAGAAGCCAGTAGGTTATTTCGATTGAGTACTTAATGGAGCTCAGACGGTATTGTGCAACATAATTTACTGGTTCGGCTCAATGGTTTAAGGAGGGGGTTTAGTTTGTTCTCTAAACCACTATCAAACTTTAAAAAAAACACCCACAAGAACCCCCTTCGATATAAATTTGTACATTTTTTGGGTAGAAAAAATTTACGTCCGAAGGCCGATTTCTCTTCAAATACAGGATCGCTATCGCTCGCCAGGAAAGAAATCAATACCTAAATGGCACGAAAGGTCTTAATATTGGCAAAAAAATGGGGCAAAAGGTCTGAAAAATGTATCATCAGTCTAGTGTCCGATACCACTGCAAAATATACCAGAAATGTTGCCATCAAAATATTGACTATAGCATGTTAACTATAGAAGCTCTCGTGTGATACCAGCTTAATGGAAGAGGTTTCAATAATAGTGATGGACAATTGGAGGACAGGAACATAAAGTATTATGGGGGGGGGGGGGGGGGGATTATTATATTGGAGGACAGGAACATAAAGTATTATGGGGGGGGGGGGATTATTATATTATGGGGGGGGGGTGATTATTATATTCTTAATTCTATGTTTGCTATTATAATGCTGTATACATGTTTGCTATTATAATGCTGTATACATGTTTGCTATTATAATGCTGTATACATGTTTTTAACTTGCTCCTTAGACCTCTACCATTTGCCATGTGGCATTTGGTGCACAGATCTACAACACAATTATTGGTGATCACAATATTCTTTTGGAGATATTGATGAATGGTATCCCGCCAAACGTAGGAAATTACTATGTTGTTGATGTATGTAGCGATGTTTTTTCCTTCCCTACTTGTTTATTGCTCTTATGTTGATACCTACACAACCCATTGAATCCCCCCCCCCCCATCCCCCAGGGACCGAGAGTGGTGGCGCCGAGTGTTGTGGGTGTTGGTGTGTGGAGTGATGCTGGGCCTGGGTACCTTCATGTGTTACAAGGTCCTTGCTGAGTACTTCACCTACCCGAAGAAGGTCACCATTGGGGTAAGTTTGTATTGACTTCCTTCTTTAGGATCAGATGTATAATCTAATTATTAATTTCACTACCAACATCAAACACATCCCAATGAAATTAATGTAAGCATGTGCTCCTCTGGGTGGTCCAATGCCAGGCTCTGCCCTGCTTGGCTTGAGGGAGCGGCCCTGCTGCTCCCCCCAGTTAAGCGTGGATGCCAGCTGTGACGAGTGTAGGGCAGAGCCCTCGGTACCCCTTCACCCCGATGGGCGGCAGATCCCCTAGACCCATTCCGACTTTATGGTGTGGTCGTGGCAGTGCCGAGGAGTCATGATCCCAAAGACACACTCCGGGGTTTAACTTTCGGAGGGTCTCCGGGTTGGAACCTTGAACATATTAACCCCTTTGGATGATGACTGACTACTCCCCTTATCTGGGGAGCTGCGGAAGCTGGGGATCGACCTAGTGGCGCTCTCTGAGGTAAGACGTCCTGCCTATGGCGAGATCAGCTGTGATGGTTGTGCATACTACTGGTCTGGCTGTAGCAATGGTGCTCACCAGAGGGGGGTGTCTGTTGCGATCTCTTCTACCCTGGCTTCCACAGTTGTGGAGGTTACACCTGTTGATGAGTGTATGATGCTGGTGAGGTTGATGCACTCATTGGGCTTCATCTCTCTTATTGCAATGTATGCTCCTACCGAGATGAGTGACTTAGAAGAGAAAGAACTGTTCTACACCAAGCTTGACTCTATTGTTGAACAGTGCCACCCTCGGGACACCATCCTTGTCCTTGGAGATTTCAATGCAGTTACGGGCACAGATAGGGCTGGCTACGAGATATGTGTCGGTCTTCATGGCTCTGGTACCAGGAATGTCAACAGCTCTTTCTTCCTGAACTTCGCAAGGTCCAGGAAGTTGAGGATTGCGGGATCCTGGTTCCACAGACCAGATCCACACCACTGGACCTGGTATTCCAATGCTGGTGGTGATAGAGATTGATCATATAATTGTAATCACTCGTTGGAGAATCCTTCAGAACTGAAGCGTCTTTAGGAGTGCCAAGTTCTTTGCTACCAACCACAGACTTGTTGTTGAAGCTACGACTCAAATCTAGAAAAATCTCAAAATGTTAATCACCCGGGTTTCATCTTGAGAGGCTCAAGGATGAGAAGTGTGCAAGGCAGTATGCAGTAGCAGTCTCAAATCGATTTGCAGTGCTTGACTCGATGGAGGACCCTGTAGAACTGTGGGAAAACTTTAAACGTGGAACCCTGTTAGCATTTGCTGAATGCATTGGAGTTAAACCAAGGTCAAGGAGGAGTTTCCTATCAGGCAAAACACTGGGCGTAATAGAAGAAAGTCGTGCTGCCAGATTGAATGGAGATCTGGGGCTTCGAAGGGCTCTGTCCCGTAGAGCCAGAACTTCACTGAGGGGTGACAAGGAGAAGTGTTTCAGGGAAATCGCTGATTAGGTCGAGGGCCATTTCTCTTTTAATGACCTTAGGCCTGTTTACCAAGCCCTTATGAAACTGCGCTCTAAGCCTACCCCCCCAGACTAGTTCAGTTCAAAAGGCAGATGGCCAGCTCGCTGTGGGTGATGAAGAGTGTAAGGTCCGCTGACCTGAGTACTTTGAGAGCTGTACATGTCCAGTGCTCCCAATGGACAGCTTCATGCGGTGAATGTCCTACCACCGGTGCCTGATCTGCCAATTAGCGAAAACCCTCCCTCTTTTGCTGAGGTAAAGGAGGCCATGGCTAAGCTAAAGGCGGGAAAGCTCCTGGTGTTTGTGGCATTCCCGGAGAACTTCTGAAAGTTGGTGGCGAATCCATGGTCTATGGGTTACATGCGGTCTTGTGTACTGTATGGCAGAAAGGTACCATTCGTTCTTCCTGGAAAAGGGGTCTGGTCACCCCTAACTGGAAAGGAAAAGGGGACCGTCAAGACTGCATTAACTACAGTGGTATAACACCGCTCAAGCATACCAGGCAAAGTCTTTGCCCATATTCTACTGATGCAAATCAGAGGCCATCTGCTACAGGAACAGAGACCTGAGCAATCCGGAGTCACACCCAAAAAGTCAATAATTCACCGAATTCTGGCACTTCGGGTTCTTGTGGAGCGCAGACTTGAGTTTCGACAGGGGCTGCTCGCAGTCTATGTTGATCTCAATAGGGCGTTTGACTCGGTGCATCAAGAGTCACTCTGGGAGCTGCTGCTACAGTTACGTGGGATCCCCACGGCGATCATCGACCTGGTGTATGGACTCTATACAAGAACAGAGAGTGCTGTCAAGTGTGATGGGGGAACATCATCTTTCTTCCCTGTGAACTCAGGTGTAAGACAGGGGTGTGTTCTAGCACCTACACAATTCAATGCTTGTATGGACTGGTTACTGGGCCGGACAGTTGGGCGGAGTCGCTGCGGAGCTGATATAGGCAATTTCAGAATCATATATCTTGATTTTGCTAATGACGCAGTGCTCCTAGCGGAGACGTTGAATGTTCTCAGATTGGCCCTGGAGGCACTCTATGAGGAGTTGGAACTGCTGGGTCTAAAGGTATCTTGGGCTAAGACCAAGTCCAAGCATTTGGCGACTTCTTGGATGATGCCGTCCAATCTGTTCATGCATGTGGTGAGGACTTAGAGATCTTGGATAAGTTTACCTATCGTTGCAGCGTGATCCACAACAGTGGTGAGTCGGGCTACGATGTAAATCGTCGCCTCGGCTTAGCATGGAGTTGTATGGATTCACTCAACAAACGTTTATGGCGTTGTCAAGAGCTATGCAGAAGGACGAAGTTGTGGATCTTCTAGACACTGGTGTAATGGTTCGTGTGTTTAAGATCTGTATGTGATAACCTCTGTTCGAATCCCGGTAGGATCACATACTTTCATTAATTTCATTGGGAGATGTTTGGTGTTGGGACTGAAAGTAATACATTAGATAATTCCTATAGGTTCAGGAACATTTTTATAACAAGGTCAGTCCTCAGAGATTTGTGCCCCATAAAATATTCTTTCCTTTCACTTTAACATTAGGCTATTCAGTGTGCAGTAGTGTTTGAGTACATGATTAGATTGATATCCAGTATTTGATAAATGGATATAATATCGTAGTCATGTACTTAACCTTTACCTGTCTTGATGGTGTAATGGTTAGAGTGTTTAAGATCTGTATGTGGTAACCCAGGTTCGAATCCCAGTAGGATCACATGCTATAATTAGTTTCATTGGGAGGTGTTTGGCGTTAGGAGTGAAATTAATAAATTATAATTACTCTATGGCTGTGAGACATGGACACTCAACAGTATTTTGAAGAAATGTATTAACTCCTTTGGTACTAAATGTCTCCGCAGGATCATGGGTTATCGCTTGTACGATTGCGTATCAAACCAGCGACTACTCCGTGAAACTGACTAGAGACATATTAGTTGCAAAATCCGTTAACGCCAACTTCGGCTATATGGGCATGTGGTTCGCCTCCCCTAGGCTGATCCCGCTCACCAGGTGGTCTTCACAGAAGACAATCCTGAGTGGAGGAGGCCGGTGGGAAGACCATGTACCTCATGGCTGAAGCAAGTCGGTAAATCATGCAATGGAATACTTAATATGAACCAGGCAGATGCCTGGAGGCTTTCCCGGGTAGGATCCACAGAGCCTCAGAGGGTGATTGCGGCCACGTGCTGTCACGGCGTATGCTCCGATTGATTGATTGATGAGGTCCTACCGGGATTCGAACCTGGGATACCACAAACAAATCTTAAACACTCTAACCATTACACCACAAGACACTTTATATTATGAAAAAAAAATCTGACCCTCAAACCCCCGACTCCTCAAACTGCTTAATCCGTCCAGTATCGTAGGATACAGTAATAAAAGTCCCCCCCAGTCCCAAGCAATGTGGCCAAAATGGCAGGAAAGACCAACTTTCCACCTCAAGATATGAGGCAACACTGGCTGCCCCACCCTTCAGTGGGTCTTATATAAGCTGAGAAGTGTTGCCATATCGGGCCAGCAGTGCTCAAACGGTCGTGGTACCAGGTACAGGGATGTACAGGCAGTTACAAGGAAAGTACATTACTGACGGCTATAGCCGTCGCTGGGACTGTGGAGTTAATTATCTACTGAGGGCTATAGCCGTCTCTGGTACTGTAAGGGTTAACCCCTTTTGTACCGGTAACATGTTTTTGATGTTACCTTACCTACATTTGGACGATATTATGAAGCTTAGGAAGGACGTCTACCAATCAAAATGCTACAGACAAACTCAATTAATCCTTTTAGCTACCATATATTCTTCTTAAGCTTCATCAAATCTTCTAAATGTAGCTGAAATCAAATAATGTCCTTCAGGATAGCTTGATAATGTTCTGGCCAGAATTAAGAGGGCATTATTTTATTCATATCTTTATTTATTTTTATAATTACCGGTATATATATATATTCTAGTTTGCGTCCTAGACCTCTGACAAGCTTAAAAAATAACATCCCACAGACCCCTTTTCGAGATAAATTTGTAAATTTTTCGCTAGAACAGAGTCCAGGCCAAAGGCCGGTTCCTTCTAAATTACAGGCTTGTTATTGCTCGCCCGGAAAAAATCGACACCTAAATTTCACGAAATGTCTAAAGATTCACATAGAAATGGGTGAAAGTCTTAACATTTGAAAACTAAAGATGCTAAATATGAAAGAGAAGGGGGTTCAGAAAATAAACTAATACTTCCCTTAATGTGTGACAATGTACTATATTGTGGATCAGATGGCTGGCCAATATAGAGAACCATATATGACAAGTGGACGGTGGTATCGGTCAGGTGTTTTTCTGAGATGATATGATTGTTCCTGTTGTTTTACAAATATCCTGGCTACGCTGACATGTCAATAAAACACCCCATATGTCGTCACCAATTCATAGTATAGAAGATGCCCAACCATATTCGAAGATGCTGTGAACGACCGTATTGCCGCTCTCTCCAATCAAGTGACGTGTTTAAATATGGTGTCGTCATCTAGTGTGGCAGAAAAGAAGCAACCAACACTTTGAAGCTGCACTGTGCCATCTAGAACAGCATATGAAACACACAACATCTTGAAGCTTCAATCCATAGTCTCGGGGCCTCACAAAAGTTGCATGCTACTGAACAGCCTACAGTCCTGAGGTTGAGACATAGAATCAACAATCTGTCTCCATCTATAGTATTATAATGTAATTATTATTACTATATCATTATATGCTATGCTATTGTTAGTTTAGCTTTGTTTATCCTTTCCCACCTGCCAAGATTGAGGAGGACACTGTAGGGCAGTTCCCAGCAGTGACTGTCTGTAACCTGAACCCACTACCCAGCCGCGAGAAACTCTTCGATCATCCTATTTGGGGCGCCTTTGTCCACATTGAAGACAACAATATGAGTCCTAGTAAGTAGACTACTGTACTGTACAAATCCTAATGACTAGGCATAATTTCCACTACTATCTGCTATACATATGTATGATTCCCTAGCGTATTTGGCAGCTCACATCACATTGAAGACCGAGTCACACAAACATTTTAGCGGCAGATATCCTTGCATTCACAGTATCTGAGTAATGGATACCTGTATTCTGAAATAAAGGTTATGAAATACTTTTCACTTCAATGATGTAGTTCAGCCTCTTCGAATATACAGTACAATTTATTACAAAAATAAAAACAAATCCTACACATTTGCAGGATACATTTTAGCATAACCAGTCCCAAATACTATTCACTGCTAACCTTGTTTGTGTAACACTAGCTGAAAAATGTATCAGAAGTCGTAGAGCGTCGTCACTTGAAACATTTTACTGGAGTATGTTTATGCCTGATGCTGCTTCTCCTTATGAGTGGTGTCACAGGACCAATAATTAACCCTGGCCCGTGTGCACTTAATTATTCACGCCATTTTTTTTAAGCCTTCAGTCATAGGTCCTAGACTGTTGATTCGATGCCTTGGCGACAATAGAGTGTGGAGGAAAATTGACAGTTGATAGTGACAGGCCACTCAATAGCTTCCCATAGATGGTGTACCGTGCCTCACTGTCTACATTTAGTAAAACTGCCACTGTAAACAAGCAGTGAAGTAGTGGCCGTGGATCACCCAGCACAACACTGCTGTCAAGCCTGTGTAAACCAATAGTAGGCTGCTAGTTTACTCTACCATGGCAGTTGTTTTTAACCCATTTTCTACCGGTGCCTTTCATATAACTTTATTCTGGATACTATTAGACGACTTTATACAGTGTTTACGTGCCTCCAACAATTAACAGGCTTCGAACTATCACACTTTACCCATGTTACTACTACGGATCCTTCCTAAACTGAACAAAATCGTCTAAATATAGTTAGACTATAATGAAAAAGACGTCGCCAGTACAGTAGGGGTTAAGCAGCGTTATGGCGCTATTATATTTTCTAACCAATAATGGATAAAAATGGCAGCTGGTTTCGATTTCCAGCTGGTTTCGATTTCTAGGTAAGTAAACTGCCTTTGAAGACTGAGAAGCCACTACCAGATAAATCTCAGATCGGACAAATATAATTATACAAATTCTCCGGATTTTACAAATCCATCCCTTCTACTTACAAGGTTCTTTAACACCATCCTAAGTGCTGGCCTCTCCCACAAGTATTTTAGGTTTCATAACTCAATGGATATAAGGTACAATGCATACACGAGCAGTATCAATAAATGGGTTCCAACATTGAAATGCTGAGAAATCCTACGATTGTCAACATTATAACTTATATAATATTCCTCAGACACATACTTCATATTGCAGCACCACCTACAATTCACATAATCGCATTAACATTGATAATTAAGTCTGTAAAAGGCAATCCTTGAAGGTAAATACACCACGATTTCAGACTCTCAATAATAAGCTCGACTCATTTGTAAAAAGAGAATACACACAGTGTAGCATTCTACAAAACATAAATACTTTCTTGAGCTCCGAAGATATACATACAGTATAAACGATCACACAAAGCAGACAAGCATGGTCATATATAGATAGCCTACACAAATTATGCACCCCCTTAGTATCATAATTATGCTTTATCATGTATGGATGAAAAACACCAATGAGTGTTATATATATATATATATACAGTAGGCCTATGTATAGGGGAGGTGTGGTGGAGAGGTCTTGCCATTGGACTGGTAATCCAATGGACCCAGGCTCAAATCCTGATATGTCAATGGGAAGATATTATTGGGATGGAATTTTAGCTGTACCTAGTATCAGTGCATTGCCACAAAGCCCACCAAAACGCCAAATACATACCCTTATTGTTTCTTAAGTAAATAGCACTGTATGAATATTCTCATATTCAAAATGTGCTATAGGGGGGCAATGCCTAGTGAGTTAATTGCTCAATAGGTGACGTTCTGAGAGTGACGGTCTCAGTCTAGGAAGTGAGACAGCGAAGCACTGAAGTGAGGCAGCTTCAGAGATGGGGCTGCTTCGAGCCGTGGGTGAGCAACTAAGCCCCATGCATCCTGTGAAGGCAAGATGGCAGGGGCTGGTTGCAGCTAAAAGTGCTTCACATATCTCACCACCTAGACTGGAACGAGACCTCACGGCCTTCACAGACCATAACAGTTGAATGTACAGGCTCTCACCCAATGCCCGAGAGGGAATAGTTGGAACATAGAAGAAAAAAGTATGTAATCAGCCTTTTAACCCTTAAACATCGGGGTTGGACTTAAGTCCGGTTCCAATTTGCAGCAAGTTAAGAGCATTATTAAGGCTTTTAAAGGGTTAAAATCGAGTGGAAATGGCCGGGAGCGCAGCGGGCCAGACAGCCGACTCCCAGGGCTTACCGCCGCCCATTAACTCATGTTCCCTGTGTTCTCGAGAGGCCGGCAGTGTAGCCAGTAGTGAGCATAGCTGGGAAAAATATGCCGCTATATGCTAAACTCCCATGTTACTGGTATCACTGTATGAGAACCACGAGTGCTACGTAGCTCGTTCTGGTCTCATTTTGAAGCTTTTAGCGCCTAGTTTTTTGCTAAATATTTTTTTTTTCATGCAGATACTTGATTTATTATGCAGGAGGGCCTGAATATGCCCAAATAAGCCCAAAACCCCCCGCTAGACAAGGGTTAAGATCCAGTACAAGATCGGCCCATCATCAAGGGAACAATGCTAAAGGAGTACTAAGGAATACAAAGGAAAACAAGCAACAACAGAAGCTGCTTGTATGAAACCTACCTTGTCAATGTGGAAAACAAATGGTTAGGCTATTTATTTGTAAGCGCAGTTAAGTGGGAGGTCAAGGGGGTAGTTCTTGCTTTATCTGGACACCCTTCTCCCTCATGTTTAGCATATTAGTTTTGAGGTTTTACCTCTTTCACGCACATATGACGCAGAGGTTGCCAGATTAGCAATAAGAAATAGAGTTCTCTCACTCTTATAATTACCTCTCCAAAATTAGGTTTCTGCCCACAGCTAACTCAAAGACAACTGCAGAGGTTGAAGTAACTAAACTAAAGGTTTCTAAATACCCCTGATGGTAACAAAGGCTTTAAAGTATCCCCAATAGGCTCAAAATTGCGTCATATGTCGGAGAGGATTAAGACATTCGTTCCATTAGTTTGAGATTTTGAGACCTTTCGCCTCATTTTGTTGTCAATTTTAAGACCTTTCGTGCCCTTTAGATGTCAGTTTTTTCCTGGCGAGCGATAGCAAGCCTCTAATTTCTACCGAAGAATGTAAAAACAAATTCTTGATAGGGGGTCAAGGGGGTGTTTTTCTAAGTTTGATGGAGGTATAGCGAGGAAACTAAGAAATATAGGAATAAGTTAGTATATATATAGATAAAAAACCAAGCACTACCCTCTTTAAGAGCGATATAGTTATCGAGTCAGTTATTGAACGATTGAACAGCTTAAAATTCAATAATATTTTTACGTAGTCCATAAATTTACCGCTTAATTGAAAATGTAATGCTTTGCCTTGTGTGAATGAAAAAGCTTTCCAACCATCTTACAACCATTTCGTCTAGTGTAATATGATAGGTCAATTGTGAAGTACTTGTTAATATATATATTGCCAAGACCTTTTATAATTATAAATACATGACTTAACCCGGGAAGCGCGCGCCATTTTCATACACTCCCGACTAAAATCGGCATTATCCGATAAATATCGTTATTACTTTTTCATATGCGCATATTTTACGTTTAATATGAAGATAATAACATGTAACAACAATAAAACAAGTGGGAATAGTATTTGGGGGATGAAAAAGACGTATTATTGCCGACCGGTCCATTCATGAGGGGAGAGCCGAGGCGGCATATATCCTCTCCTCCCGAGTTCTCAAGTGACAATGTAGAAGTCTCTCTCTTGCCACTATCTCTATATGTGTCACACTCGAACTTGAAACCGGGTGAGGGATATTGGAGCGGAAAATAAACCGATAAACAAGAGAATAAGAGGAAAAATAGGTGATAGTTAAAGAGGGGGGGAAGGGAGGTTTAACACATATGGAGGATAGATAGGAGGTATGGAGGGGAATTATCTCACTTAATCTCATATTCCTTTGTTTTGAGTGCCACTGGGGTATTTTCAAAGGCTTTTTTCTTAGGCCTTGGATCTTAACCCTCTCCGACATATGACGCGATTTTGAGCCGATTAGGGATACTTTAAAGCCTTTGTTACCATCAGGGGTATTTAGAAACCTTTAGTTTAGTTACTTCAACCTCTGCAGTTGTCTTTGAGTTAGCTGTGGGCAGAAAACTAATTTTGGATTTGTAATTATAAGAGTGAGAGAACTCTATTTCTTATTGCTAATCTGGCAACCTCTGCATCATATGAGTCTGAAGGGGTTAAGAGTCCCGTCGCCTTCGCCCAGTAAAACCTCTGAAGAGTCTCGGCGCCGTTCCCGTGTTAAGACCCCTCTTAGCCTGTGCTTTGTCAAACTAAAATTATTCAACTCATTTAGACATTTTTCATAAGTTGAGGGATCATTTTTGTTACTCTCTTCTGTATTCTCTCCAGTTTATCTACGTCTCTTTGATAATATCGACACCAAAAATGTCCGCAGTCTACCATATGAGGGCGAACCAATGAGTTGTAGCTCATCTGTACCTCAGCAGAGTGGTTAGCAGTACCACACTTGACTTGTGCTTGGAAGGTCTCGGGATCGATCCCCGGCCAGAGCGTCTAAGGTTTATTAACACCTTAAGAGCGGGTGGTGGAGTATATTTCACCGTGCCGCCCAGCATTTTTGTTTGACCATAAATGGGGTTGTTTCCATGCTCTTTTTCATGCATAAAAAAGAGCCAAAGCGTAATACAAGTATGTATCCCTGAAATGGCGTAAATTGAGCTTTCCAATGACACCCGAACCATCCTTCTACGATCACTGGTTGTCTTGCAACGATCGTGTAACCAACAGAGCTGGGCACTTTAGCCAACACTTCCGTAAATAGCCAATTCCGCCATGGCGGAAGTGTCATTTTGTTGGCGAATTAGCGTTGGCGCCAAAATGGCTGCCTATTTGCGGGTTTGAAGCTCTGGAAAGTACCTCCATGTTGCAAACCTCGAGTCCGCAAAATAATAATTCCAGCCGCCAGCCAGCCCTGGGCTGCTCCTGCAGCTCCAGCCAAAAAAAAGTCATGTGACCAAGCCAACTACCTGTGTTCTGGAATCTAGGCCTATACATCGGCTCTTCACGTTTGTTCACTTACTTAGTAGCAAGCGTCGAGCTAACACCTACAACACACAGCAGTCCAAGAGTTCCAACCTGCTAGCACTTCAACTTTGTTTATATTTTCGGCCTATTGAAGTGAACATGGAGTCTACCATCATGCCTACCGCAGCTGCCAACAGCATGGGGAGCAGTTCACCACCATCATCCGACAGTGATGCTGCAGAGCATGCAGACATCGAGGACCTAAGCCACCCCTGGCCAAACCTAGAAACCTTCTATGGGCCTGTAATTACCAAGAAGATGTCTCTGGAGAAGGGCTTTATAACTTTATAATCTAGCCTAATTTAAGATTATAAAGTTAGGATATCGTTAATTTGATTGATAGCCTGTTAATTTTTAACCTAAACTAATGTTATTAGGCTACCCTAATCCCATCAAAATGCCTCAAAGCATGTAGGCCTAGGCTAAGTCTAACTTCTATATAGGCTAGGCTATATAGCCTAGGCCTAGGTCTATAATCACTAATCCCATCAAAATGCCTCAAAGCATGTAGGCTAAATATTGCATGTTCTAACTTCTAAATATAGCCCAGGCCTATAGGCTAACTACTAATATAAGTAATTTTATTAGGCTAGGCCTAGACTACCCTAATCCTATCAAAATGCCTCAAAGCATGTAGGCTAAATAATATTGCATTTTCTAACTTCTATATATATAGGCTAGCTTAGGTCTAGGCTATAATCAGTCAATCACTAATTCCATCAAAATGCCTCCAAGCATGTAGGCTAAATATTGCATGTTGTAACTTCTATATATATATAGCCTAGGTCTAGGCTATAATCACTAATTCCATCAAATGCCCCAAAGCATGTAGGCTAAATATTGCATGTTCTAACTTTAATATATAGCCTAGGCCTAGGTCTAGGCTATAATCAGTCACTAATTCCATCAAAATGCCTCAAAGCATGTAGCCTAAATATTGCATGTTCTAACTTCTATATATATAGCCTTGGTCTAGGCTATAATCACTAATTCCATAAAAATGCCTCAAAGCATGTCGGCTAAATATTGCATGTTCTCATCATCATCATCATCAAATCTGACGCCTCGCTTCCAGAGGAAGCCCCCCCAAAAGGGATGGCCATGGCAGAAACTGCCTCCAGGTTCCCAGACATGCCCCGACTGCCCCACTCCACAGTGCCATTTCCACTAAGTGGATTATAACCATGAACACTGAAGGAGCAGACTCAGAGCAGTCCCTCACCCGGATGGCAGTTCCACCACTGTTTTGCTATTTTATTTACCCCAGTGGGGCCCTGGCTGGAAGCATACCAAGCACAGGAATTTTCTGGAAATAGGAACCAGTGGTCCACTGCTCCAGAGGCTGATTGCACCACCAAAGTGGCGGGCGGTGAGGAGGTCGCCGCATCCCTACGCCAGAGAGAGAAAGGCCAACTTGTGCCAATGGGGTGTGAGAGTAAGACACTAGGGAACCATGGGGCACACCATTATGGCCCCACTGCTGCCACCACTCTCAAGAAAAAAGTTAGAAATAAGAATTATGATAAAGGTACAGTCAGAAAACGGCTATGGGAAGTAGAGGACACCAACCCTCACTCTGATAGATCCAGCCCACCACCATGTTCTAACTTTAATATATAGCCTAGACCTAGGTCTAGGCTATAATCAGTCACTAATTCCATCAAAATGCCTCAAAGCATGTAGGCCTAGGCTAAATATTGCATGTTCTAACTTTTATGTATAGGCCTAGGCCTATAATCACACTCATTTTATTAGTGTCAAGTAGAAAGTGTTAATTTTGAAAGTATCATATACTGTAGGCCTAGACTAAATTTAGCCTACAATAAAATTTTATTAAATTTTGATCTGAAGCTAGGCCTTTATACTGAGCATAAAAATTAATAGGCCTAGGCTACTTTCTATTAAATTACTTAATCTATCTAAAGTAGACCTATCTAGGCATATATAACCTATTGTCATTCCCAAAGGGGGGACCACGAATAAATCGCCCCCTTGCACCTCTGTGATCCGGCGTACCTCCTCCTGAATGGTGCGGAATTGCGAATACTGATTATTACTGAAGCACTCTCCCCATAAACAAGTTGCCCCAACGATTTACTGCCCATGTGGACAAACTAAGTGGCCTATCCTATATATATTAACCCTTTCACTGCGGGTGACGTTCTGGAATGTTTTGGCAATTTACAGCAATTTCCAAGGTTTAAAAGCCTGTATGTATATCCTTGAGGTCCATGGAAGTTGGGCAACATTATATTTAAGTAAATATATATATTTATTGACATTAGAGATTGAATTTATTGATTTACCCTTGATTCTGCAGTTTAAATTTAAAATTAATAAAAAACGGTTTGCGTTTGCATATTTGCATATGAGGACTAGAAATTTCACAAGGTTTTGTGTTTGCTGACTTGACTTTTTGTTTGTGGTGCCCAGCTCTGGTAACCGAAGGGCAAAATCGCTAAAATACGGTCATTTCGTTACATATTTACGTGTGTAGCGAGTGAGAGAGGGTGGAGTAGTGTGGAGTACATGTCAGTGGGTCCACGACGGTCGTGGCGAGCGGTCATGAGGTAACCTACGCTCCTCCCACCGCTCGGCTCTCTCTCAGAGCCAATATTGCGCCAAAATTGCACACAGACTTAAGTCGGGCCCCGCCACATAGTCCAGGTTTTTAGATACGGACTTAAGTCGGGCCCCGATAGACAAGGGTTAACCTATGGGTGTGGCTTTTCATACCCTTAGCTACTCTGGCGGACTTTAGAAGTGTGGTAGACCAGTGTTGTATGTACGCATGTACATGCTAGCACCTGATCAGCATGGGGAAGCTGATTACACTGGTTACAGACTACATTCACATCTACAGCCCCACAAATGGTAAACTACCATACAACTTGCATTTCACAAAATACATACAACCTTACCAAGTTGAAATAAGCCACCAAGGTGAGTTACAGAGGCTGTCATTGTCCCCTTGGTTATAAGCCTGGTTATAAGGCTGTGGATCATAATGGGATGATGATGATGATGATAAATATAAGATTATGCGGGTGTAGAATAAACAGATGTAATAGCGTCATTACTGCGTTGGCATCATCATCAGGTCTCTTGGATCCTGTTAAACTTTGAATATTATAGGTTGTTTTGTGTTCTGTGTGTTTAGTGTTGTTTGCTTGCACCAACTTCAACAGTATTGTACACCAACAAATAGGAGTGAAATGAAGTATGAAAATATAACACAGAACGTTGGTTACAGCGGGGAAATAATGAGGCTGCAGTATTTATTATTACTTTTTGTGACATAAGTGTTAGGAACCTGGAGTAACTGGAAAAGGGAGCGTTAATTAATTACACGAAGGAGTCATCCACGGCGATGACGTCACTTCCAGTTAGCCAATCACAAGTGGGTTTGATCATCTAATCCCAAGCAACCGATCAGCTGTTATTCATTCCCATCTTTCAACCCTGCTCTTTCCCTGATATACAGCCACTTACAACAAATCGTGGACCCCTTATATATGCTATTCTTTATGCAATTATAACTATAGGGATTGAGTTTTCGATGGAACTTGCTTTTCAATAAATAGTATATATCGTTTTGTGGTTGAAGTATAGAAATGTATATTCATAAATTATTTGTCAGTGATATGCTTCCATAATTAGAAATAGGTGAGGTCCACGAATTGTTATGAGTGATTGTACTGCATTCCCTCCCCAGCTATCGAGGTCAAGCTTACAGTGGTAAGTGAAGGTAATCAATATTACAGAAAACTAATTATAGTATTGAAGAGGAGTGTGAAACATATCGCTTCCGCTACTATACTATAGTCCATTCATCATAAGTAGGCCATACATCGTAACCTACCTCCTCTGTAATTCAAATGGGCGGTAAGTTCCTACACCTATTCCCCGACTGACTTTTCTTAAATGGTACAAATATTAGCTCATACTCTAGTCCTTTATGAGTTATGTGAAATTGAGCTCTGGAGTTTTGGCCTACCAATAACGAACAGGGTATAGTGATAGTAATGTTGAGAACAAGCGCTAATGACAAGTGAAACCCCAATATTTGTTATGTTCATTATTAATACAAATGTTGACAAAAGCACTTACATGTTTATAATGGTTTGACATTTTATCGACTGTTTTACACGGTTATAGGAAAGATATGCCAAATTGTGTCAAGCGTATTGCAATGACCTAAAGGACCTAACCTAAGGCAACGAAGACCTAGTCCAGAAACAAACAAACATATATTTCCGGACAGTGCAAGATCATTTCTGAATGTGACTAAGAGGTTTTTGAACCAAAACCAAGTAGTTGTATGAAAGAAGGGACTAGCATGCTGTTCGCTCGTTTGGTACTATAATCTATATATTTAAATTATGTTTTTGCTGTCATTAGAATATTTTGTTCAGTTGAGGAAGGATCTTTTAGAGTATGACAGTCTATGGACATAATCTGTAGGTCACTGATTCTCATAGAATATTTTCAAGAGAAATTACATTGTCTTCTGCAATCCAGATTTCAATTGTAATATTGTTAAGTTAGTGAAGTTGTCACATTTATTGGCTTATATTTGGTCACATTATGCTTTTCACTGCAAAATAAATTAGTGTTCGCAATTAGTGTTTCAGTCTGCCAGCCAGCCTGTTAGTGAAGGGTAAGTTAACCCCTTGAGGATCATGAAGCGTGTTGACACTTTATTCTGGCTATCATTGGACGACTTCATACAGCTTAAGAGGGATCTGTGGGAATCAAAAGAGTAAAGACTATCTCAATCAACCCTCTTACTTCCGCATATCCTTCATAATCTGAATATAATCATCTAATAATAGGCAGAAAACAAAACAGAAGTGCTTCATCGATCCTCAGAGGGTTAACATTCACGAGCGAGGGATAACCCAGCGAACATAATCTGGATTATACAGTGGCTTCTCTTCACCAGACTAGAAAGTATAGTCGGGTACCAAACTCTCTAGCCCACTCATAAATATTTGTGGAGTTCACCTATTTCTGTTTATGGAAGTATACTTCTGTACATGTATAGATATTATTCTTTATACATCAACTATAAAACTATATATACTATTTATTGATAAGCAAGTTCCATCCAAAAATGAATCCAGATAGTTACAATTGCATAAAGAAAAATATAGGGGGTCCACGAATTTATCCAACCCTTAAAGGAGTTTCTAATGTATGACCAAAAATTATACAAATGATGAGTAGTTATCAAATGCTATTTCCAGACTGCAACCTAACGGACTACTATGAACCTGGTGACGACTACTATGAAGACTACTATGACCTTGGTGATGGATACTATGAAGAAGATGCCGACTACTATGATGGCTACAACCATAACTATAACTACAACACTGATGACCAATACGAAGAGGAGAATACCGGAGGGACTGGTAAGAATAAGTTGTTGTTGTTGTTGTTGTTGTTCCCTAAGCTGCCTGGCCGAACAGCCCCGAGTCCCTGAGAAAGGCCATGGCCACGATCGGGCTTTCCCACAGAGCTCTCATTGAGTGTAGATTGTGTTGTTGGCGTAAGTGGTTGTGTGAAATGCAGTCTTCTATGATGTGTTTAATGGTATGGGGTGCTGTGTTACATCCCGGGCAGGCGTCGACAACGGAGTCATCCAGTCTCTTCTGATAGCTCAGGAGAGCTGGATGGTGTCCGCATCTCAGCCTGGCCAGGTGGACTCTGTCCTCGCGAGGAAGGGAGGATTCGGAAGGATGGATTTCGGGAGGTCGTGCATGCAGCTGTGTGTTGTCTGTAAGTGAGTGGATGGATCGGTGAGAGATATGAGTATGGATGTGCTTCTGGAAGTTGGTTCGGGGTGGGCAGGGAGGGAGAGAAGACAATAATTGTGTGTGATACCGTGTGCTTGGTGTTGTTTTGATATTTCTTGGTGTCTGTGGGTGTGTTGCCATGTAGTTTAGTGGGTGGTCTTGGTTCGTGGAGGCTGCTGCCAGGAATTGAGTGCCTCTCATGTCCAGATGGTCTTTGACTTTGAGATTTTGGTTTCTTGATGTAGGTGATCTGTGGGTGAAGTAGCTGTGCAGCCTGTAATGATCTTCAGGGCTTTGTTTTGAATAGTCTGTAAGGTCTTATGATGTGTTTCAGCTAGGTTAGAAGCCCAGGCTGGGCTTGCGTATTCCATCACTGATCTTATGTATTGTTTATATACTGTGGTGGTAGTTTCTTTGTTGTGTCCAAATTTTGTGTGAGCAAGTGACCTGAGGGCGTTAAGTCTGGGTGTCAGTTTCTTTTTAATGTTTGTGGTGTGCTGTTTGAATGTCATATGAGTATCATATGTTACTCCTAGGATTTTAGGTGTGTGTGTATGTGTTAGGGGTGTGTTGTTTATGGTGAGTTGAGGGATGTATTCGTGTTCTCCTGTCCAACTTGTGAGCAGGGTTGCGGTGGATTTGGCTGGGGCTAGATTAAGTCTGTTTGTAGTGCACCAGCCATGTAGTGTGTTGAGATAGGGTTGAAGGAGATCTGTTGCTCTTTTTGGGTCATGGTGTGTGCATGTGAGTGTTATGTCATCTGCATAGGAGGCTAAGTTTATTTGGGGCGTATTGGGTGTAGTTATATCGTGCATGTACAGATTGAAGAGTGCGGGCGATAGGACGGATCCTTGTGGGACTCCGTTTGGAAAGTTTCTGATTTTAGATGACTGACCGGCAAAAGATACGTGTGCACATCTGCCTGCTAGGAAGTTGGCCAGCCACCTTTTTGTGTTGTTGTGCATGTTTGTGTTGTAGATTTTGTTTGTTAGGTTGTGGCGGGGGATGGCATCGAAGGCTTTACTAATGTCGAGTGTGGCAAATAGTGATCTGTGTGGTGGTCTAGCTGAGTTGATGCCGTCGAAAGCTCTTTGTGTAAGGTCTGTGAGAAGAGTGTTTGTGGAGTGCAGTGGCCTAAAGCCATGTTGTGTTGGAGCTAGGGGTAGGTCAGGTGTAATTAGTTGTAATACTAGGCGTTCCATGACTTTGGAGGGGGAGCAAAGAAATGTGATGGGGCGGTGCGAGGAGGGTAGCGTGGGGGCTTTGTTGGGTTTGGGGAATGTGATGATGATACCATGCTTCCAAATGTCTGGTATTGTGTTTTTGTTGTTGTTGCTGTTCCTCAGGCTGTCTGGCCGAGCAGCCCCAAGGTCCTGAGCAAGGCCAAGGCCATAACCGAGCGCCCCCGCAGAACCCTCCCAGCTTACCACTAATAATGCCCAGGTGACCGAAGCCACTCAAAGGCGGGGAGCTGAGGAGGGTGCAAAAACGCCCGGGAAACAAAAGCCCCACCCAAGGCCCTGTGCCCCTCAGCAATTATAAAGGGAAAGTTGAGGGGCAAAGGAAAAATGTGACGCTTTGGCTCCCAATCTGCCAGGGTTGGCAGTTGGGAGGTCAATCCACGGAAAAGACGCTGTCACTTGAGATCTAGAAAATATATAAGTAAAAGGAACAGTCAGAGTAAGCTATGGGTATGGCAGAGAACGCTCAACTCTCATTCTGATAGACCAGCCCATCACCAGGTATTGTGTTGTGTGAATAGCTGTAGTTTGATATGTTAGTGAGTGCTTGTATGCCTTGTGGTCCCAGGTGTCTGAGGTGTATGTTGCTTATGTTGTCTAGGCCACAGGCGGGTGTGTGCTTGAGATTGTTGATGATATGCTTTGTCTGGTGATTGGTGAAGGGTGTATAGTCAGGGTTTGAGGGGAATTGTCTCTTACGTCGGATGTCTTTGTGAGGTTTTAGGTGGCTGACATGTGAAAAGTGATTGATGAGAGTGTTTGCTTGTTGTTTACATGAAGGAGTAGAGTCTGTTGTTGTGATTGCAGCATGTGATTGTGTTGTGTTGCTGTTGGAAAGTGTGATGCTGTTTAGTGTTTTGTAGAGTTTTGGGGGTTTGTTTTGTGATCAAGTGTTTGTAGGAAGTTATTCCAATTTAGTTTTTGTTGTTCTTGTATTTTGTTGTTAGTTTGGGTGTTGAGTGCTTGAATTTGTTGTGTGATGTCTTGTGTGTGGGGTGCTGGGGAGTGTTTCAGTATGTCGCGTTGTCTGATGAGGTTTTGAATTTCTGGTGTGAAGTTGGGGTTGTGTCTTTTCCTGTTACCTCTTGGAATGTGTTTCTTGTCAGCGTTTTGGATAGTTTTATTGAGTATGTGTACAGCATTGTTGATGTTAGTGATGGGTGTACTGTTTAGAGTTGTGAAGTGTTGTTCTGTCTCATTTGTGAATGCTTCCCAGTTAGCTCTTTTATAATTGGTGTATGTGTGTTTGTGGCTAGCTGGGGTGAGTCTGGTTTTGGTGGTGATAATGATCGGGAGGTGGTCAGAGCCTAAGGTTCTGACCACCCTCCAGGATGTTGTGGGGGCGAGTTCTGGGGAGCAAAAGGTGATGTCTGGAGATGATGGGTTATAGAGGGCTTGGTGAGGAATATGGGTATGTTGATGGATGTCGTTAAGAATGATGAGGTTATCGGTTTGGTTTTGTAGTACCAGCCCTCTGTCTGTGTCGGGGTTGTCGACAAACCAGGCCGACGTCTTGGCGTTGAAGTCACCACCCAGGATGATGTGTGGGGTGTGTGGGGTGTTTGTGATGTGTTGTAAGTGTGGTCTGTATTCATTTGGTACTGTAGGGGATGTTTGGGGAGGGATGTATGTGTTTATGATGGTTATGTTGGAGTTGTTGCCAGTGCGTATTTTAATTGACTGTATTTCTGTTGTGTTATCATTTGGGGGGAGGAGGGATCTGGTTTGTACACTGGTTACTATGTATGATATTTCTTTGTGTACCTGGGTGATGAGTCCACCGCCCCCGCCGACAGCCCGGTCTTGTCTGATGGTAGTGAAATTATGAAATGTGGGTGTTTTTTGTGTTGTGCGGAGTTTTGTTTCTTGTAAGATGGCAATGTGTATGTTGTGTTGTTTGATGAAGTGTGAGAGTTCGTGTTTCTTTGTGTTGATGCCATCTATGTTCAGTTGAAGAATGTTAATGTTATGTGCACGATGTATGTTGGGTGCTGCTGCACGAGGATGGGGTGGGGGTGGGGGTGAGGGAGGGGCTGGGGGTTGGGATGGGTGAGGTGGGGGTGGGGATTGGGGAGCAGGAGATGGGGGTTGGATTAGGATGGGGTGTGGTGTGTTGAGTTGAGGATGTGGATGGTATGGGAAGGTTAAGTGGGTTAGGGAGGAGAGGTGGACGGGTTTTAGGGGGGGGAGTGGATGATATGGGAAGGTTAGGTGGGTTGGGGAGGAGAGGTGGACGGGTTTTAGGTAAGGGATTTGATTGGGAGAGGGAGGGGCATGAGGAACAGGTCCAGGTGTTTGTGTAGTGTTTCTTGGAGGCAAGTGTTGTGCAGGTGAAGTGGGTCCAGTTCCCGCATGAATTGCAGAGAACTGAACCCTTACTATGGCGACTCGAAGTGATGGGTTTTGAGCAAGTTGGACATATGTATGTGTACGTGGGTCCTGGGTTGCTCTCAATGTCTCCGGCTAGAAGAAGTCTTCGAGAAATGACAGCCGGAGAGTCATTTCTCGGTGTAGGAAAAACTGTGTGATGTGTGTGTGTGGTGTGAGAGGTGTGGAAATTCCCGGCGCGACCGAAGCCGCTCCAAGGACCCGTGCCCCCAGGGAGGGGGCAGAATAAGTTGTAAAGGGGGGTCACCGGCTTTTCTTTCTTTCTCCCTTTTCTCTCTTTCCTTGGCTTGTATCCATTCGGCCCCATTCAGTCAACTGTTTTAAGACGTTTATCCCCATCCATCTTCCTGGCAAGCGATAGCGAGCCAGCATTATATGGAGAAATCCGGCTTCGCCGGAGAAATTTTTCTATCAAAAAATGTACAAATTTAGCTTGCTGTAAAACAAAAATATATATATACATATGCTGGGTTGCTACCGCTCGCCAGGAAAATATTGAATCCTGGATGGGGGTAAGCGTCTTAAAACAGTAGGCGGAATGGGGCCGAATGGATACAAGCCAAAGCGAGAGGGAGAGAAAGAGAAAAAAAGCGAGGTGGGCTCCCTTAAAATTGTGTTCGCTCATATTTGCTAAGGGGAGGTATTAGGTTTTGCTGGACCCCCTTCTCTCTCATGATTAGCCCCATTAGTTTTGACATTTTAAGACGTTCTTTTCGTTAGTTTGGAGATTTTAAGACATTTCGCACCATTTATTTGTCAATATTCAGACCTTTCGTGCCATTTAGGTGTTGATTTTGTTCCTGTTGAGCGATAGCGAGCCTGTGATTCTAGGAGGAACCAACCTTCGGCCGGAACATTTTCTACCGAAAAAATTACACATTTATCTTGAAGGGAGGTCTAAGGGGTGTGCGAGGTCTAGCAAGGTACCTAAAAAAAAAAAAAAAAAAAAAAAAAAACGACGACGTCTAAAAAAAATTGAGGGAAATAATATTTGTGTTTTATTGAATTGACTACAAAGGCGTTATTTTCAATATACTATGGCTACAATCAAATAATCTTACATATATTACAGGAAACCTGTAATAGAGTGGAAAGGTTTAGAGCATTATTTTATGTCTACAACTTCCCTCAGCTCCTTTTTATAGTGATACTACATAAATGTATACACCATTTGAGGAGGAGCACTTTATTGACAACGTTTCGCAGATAGCTTCTTTAAGTCAACACTGACCTGAAGAAGCTATCTGTGAAACTTTGTCAATAAAGTGTTCCTCCTCATTTGGTGTTTATATTCATTCTGTCAACTTTTCAAAGTTATTTATATGCTACAGTCGAGAAATAGGAACAAGTATGATGTATGGAGTGATTGAATAGTCAAAATGGTTTAATCCACTTGATGGATAACATCAATTTACGCTCTTAAAGCTGGAACTCACCAGGCTAATTAGGCGAAGCTCAAATACCGGAAAGGGGGGTAAGTCTCTTACGTAGTCCTCAGGTTTATAATTAAGGCAATGCAAAGTACTATAGGGATAACCTCGAGCTATGCTATTAAATGAAAATAAAACTATCATTTAACGAACCACATTATTAAACTAATTGGCATGTGAAGTGAATTAATATGAAAGCAATGATGAAAATATTATATCTTCTATAAAATATATATATATATATATATATATATATATATATATATATATATATATATATACTGCATATATACAGTATATGGCACCACCTAGACCCTCTTTCTCATGATGTACGAGTCGGGGTCCATGAGCTCCCCATGTGATAGGGTTGTCTCTGATGTCTCTGGTGTTCCCTACCTGACTCTGGCTTCGTAGTTTATTCGTCCCTACCAGACTCTAGCTCGGTAGTTTTCTCTGGTGTTAGCAGTCCCTCTGGTATCTGAATGGAGTATTTCCGGGTCGGTGGGACTCTATAGCCTTGGCAGGCAACCTATGTAGGGGAATAAATCCTAAACAATTTACCGATGGGCGACACGCTAATCGGTGCCACTTGCAGGTGGCGATCTTTATAACAGATAACAGATCGGGAGATTGTAGGCAAAAATGGAAGAAGGCCATACCCAGGGGAGGCCAATAAGCATTTGATAGGGAGTTGCAGAACTCCTTTTTCATTTGTCTGGCTTCCCTTACTGTTTCTGTTTGTGTCTCACCTACACAGAGTGATCCAGCTGGCTCTCCTAAGCACATCCTCCTGCTATCTACTTCACTACACTAAGCAAGCACACCACACTTCTTTCTGCCACACACACCAAATAAAAAACAAATCAAACTATTTCAACTCTAGGGGAGGCACTTGTCACAGGCAGCTCTGCCTTTTGTCTCCCTCATCCACATAGAACAAAATATATATATAATGTATACGGTTAAGAGGAGTAAGAATGGAGAAGTGACGGTATTTGAGTGTCGGGATCGATCCCCCATTGGGTTAGTGTTTATTTGATACTAATTCACACGGCCTCCAAACTCTTCTCTGCATTGGCGGACATCAGTAGTGCAGTAGATCATGTCGTATTTACAATGTAAATGCTTGCATGTGGTCAGCATAAGTAAGATTATTAGGCCACACAGGTTTCAGAAAACACTTAGAGCCACCACATCTCAGACAGTACAGACACATTCCACTTCTTCATACACAACACCCAACAAGAGATTCTTAGCACGATTCACTGGCCGACTAAACACCTTCCAAGGATTTTATTTGAGAATGAAAAAATGGAAATGTAAGAATGATAAACTACAGTATATTTTCTTTTGAGCTTATAGATACTACAGATATCCCTGTCCCCATATATGTATATATATATATATATATATATATATATATATATATATATATATAACAAGAGGAAGAATAGAGATAGAGCTGCGCCATACGCCATGTTTATTACTCGAGTTTTCGGCATCAACAAGGTGCCATCTTCAGGTTATACAGACTGATCCTAAAAATATACAAAATAAGTATTATACTATTGGAAAGAAAATGGATCTAATGTAATACATTCTATCACTTAATAAGCTGAAATATACCTAGTGAAAAAGCACCCAAATACATACAAAACAACATTAATCATAACCCACTGGCCTCAAACTCCATCTTGTAAACAATTAACATCAAACAAAAAAGCTAAAATTCTTTGATAATTGATAAGCACACAATCACAAAATTACAAAAAACACCGATGTACAGTACCTCAAAAACCTAAGCACATCGAAAGAGATCCACACCCCATGATAGCTAAGGGACAACTAAACTAATCCAACTCAACCAAACACAACTGTTCATACAACCAATCCCAAAGTTTCGGACACTAATTGCAGAGAATGATATAAATAAAACATTATGAATTGTGTGAAACGTTAAGTTCAGGATTGATCTTTTTTATTAGTAATTTTTCACCAATAAGTGCTTCATAGTGGCTCCGAAACTTGGCAACTATTTGAAAATCCTCAGGAGTGTAGGGATGGTTTTGTTCTCTAGCATGATTACGAATGGCCGAAAAAGATTTGTTTTGCAAAAATTTACCTGATCGATGACTTTTACCAATGTGCTCGAACATTCGCACTTTAAAGGCACGTCCAGAACATCCTATATACCTGGTCTGACAACCAGGACAAGTAAATTTATATACGATGTTCGAGCACAATTGGTCAGGCACTCGATCTAGGATTAATTAGGATTATTGAAAGGGGATATTAATGAAGGTAATCTTATAGACAAAATTAAGAACTTTAGTAGCAATAATTATGATTTGGCTAAACAAAACTTTAAACATGCTTGGTCTTCAGTATTTCGGCAAAGTGATTTGGATTTACTTAAAGCTCTTGGAAAGGACGACACGATTGTAATAGTTAAACCAGATAAGGGTAGGGGAGTAGTTTTGCTAGATAAGAAGGATTACTTAGATAAAATGTCCAGAATACTCAATGACAGAACGAAATTCAAGAAGATTAATGGTAGTATTTTTGATAACGTCATAAGGTTGGAGGATAAATTAAATAGAATACTCAGAACCATCAAGGAAAAGATTGGAGATGATGTGTATAATTGGTTATATGCTTCTGGCACTAATCATGGCATCGTGTATGGGTTGCCTAAAGTCCACAAAGATAATTACCCACTGAGACCCATTGTATCCTGCATTAAAACTGCAGCAGACAATGTGTCTAAATTTTTAATACCCTTAGTTAAGCCACTGACTACGAATCAATATTCTCTACCTAATTCCAAATACTTTGTTAATGAAATCACGTCTATGAATTTTCCTTCAAATTTTGTCATGGCTAGTTATGATGTTGAATCGCTAATTACCAACGTCCCATTAAGAGAAACTATTGACATAATATTAGACAAATGCGAACCTCAAAATTTCAATGATATAAATAAGAGTACACTTAAGAAATTACTTAAGTTTGCCAGATCTGAATCTTGTTTTTTGTTTGATGGTACTTTGTATAATCAGGTAGATGGTTTCAGCATGGGATCATGCTTAGCTCCCTTGTTTTCTGAAGCCTTCCTATGCACCGAAGAGGTGAGTTGGCTTAATAACTGTCCCTTAGATTGCAAACCTTTGTATTACCGTAGATACGTTGATGATCTGTTTTTGATTTTCGATAATGATGATGCTAATGCCAAATTTTTACAATATATGAACAGTCAACACAAGAATATAAATTTTACTTGTGAATTAGAAGAAAATAGTTCATTAGCTTTTCTAGATGTAAATGTTCATAAAACGGAACAGGGACTCACAACGGGTGTGTATAGAAAGCCAAGCTTCACAAATCAAGGACTCAATTGGTTAAGTTTCACTCCAGAAAATTTATATACAAGCTAAATTCCATTAAAACCCTGTTAAATAGAGCGTATGATATATGTTCCATGTATCATCTTTTACATGAAGAAATAGGCAAACTTAGAGATTATTTTGTTAACAATAATTATGTCAGGGATTTATTTGACAAGGTGTTGAAGAGGTTTCTTTACAGTAAACTATGTGCTCCTGATCAGGCTAAATCCAATGTTCCTAAATTGATAAAATACATTAAAATGCCCTTTTACGGTAAAGTAAGTTATCAGTACAGAAAATACATATCAAAATTGTTGAGTACTAGTTTCCCCGCGGTTAATTTTAGAATTATATTCACGAATGAGTTTACCATAAGAAATTTCTTCTCATTTAAAGATCGAGTGCCTGACCAATTGTGCTCGAACATCGTATATAAATTTACTTGTCCTGGTTGTCAGACTAGTGTTACGAACTGGCACTCGGGTACACAAGGGCTCTCAATCAGGACTCGAATACGGCTCGCTGCCACAATGGAAACACACGATCCCAACCCCTGAGTAATGCCAGCCGAACAAAAAACACCAATACCCTCCAGAGTTCAATCTGCTATAACGGGGTATACAAGAACTCGGTACTAGTGTTCAACAACAGACTAATAAAGAGACAGGAATTATCTAGTCTGGTCAACAATCAAACAATGAAGTAAAAAACAACAACACAAAAGAATAGTGTTGGCCGAAGCCAAAGTAATCCACCCTTGACTATGAACTTAAGAAGTCCACCACCCTCTACTTCGGATCGGCACTATTACGTTACGTTAATTAATAGTCCTTAAGCATCGAGCAAGGAATCTTCTGAAAAAAGTTAGATGCTTCTCGGATGCTCGTAAGAAGTACGTATCGGATTTTGAACAGTAATTCAATAAGCAAAAACACTGGCAATTAAATACTATTAAAGGCTTAAATTGGCATAAGAATAATTAAAAGAATATGCAATAGTAAATGGCAAACATTAAAAGGAAGTACTTCGCAAATGCAACGGCAATAGCCTACTCGGATTGTGCTCGTGGGCCACTAATCACTAAAGTAGCCAAGCTTGCAACACATGAAATCAATAGTGCATAAACAATATCATACATAAGGAAAGCTTCAATACTATTCTGTATCTACTAATCGAGTAAAGTCTAGCTGGGGTACTGTAGGCAAAAAGGTAGCAGTGACTGAGCAAAAACGGCTCGTAGCCTAGCGAAGTCCTCACGACTGTTTAAAGTATTACGTTAAAACTAACAAGTGCACTTTGAGAAATCCAGATCCCTTGTATCTGGTTTTCTCCCGGCTCCTTGACAAAGTAAAAACAAACTGTTAATAAAATACAGGGTGGTTAGGCTCTTGCCCTCACGCACTGTAAATTATTAACTCAACACAGTCAGCCGCGAAGACAACCTAGGCTTCACTGAACCGAAACGAGTATGCAGGTTTATCGCTTAACCACTGCATCAAACAACAACTCGTAACACAGAAAAGCCTTACCCCAGTCTAGCATTACCTAGACCAGCAGAAAACAGGAATAATAATAACACACAGGGAAATGCATATACAAGTGCAACAAACATAAATCAATCCTATTCTAAGTCAACCCTTCCAAAATAGGCTATCTAATAGGCAAGTATCTCGTGAGAACTCAAGCGATAATACGTTGGCAGACTAGCTCTGCACCAACGGGACCATGGAAGTTAAACAGGGCAGGGAAAAGAGGAAATAAGAATGTAAGGTAGTAGAGAAATTTCCCATCAGTCAGAAGAATATAAATAGTTAGCAAGGGAAATGAGAAGTCGCTCTGCCTAATGAGTTCTGATGAAAAAAATGGCTAGACTTCCCTTTTTTACCCGGCCCTCTAGTGAGCCCAACGTGAACTACTAAGGACCGCCCACTGACAACCATTACGTAATTTCTCTCTCTCCTCTGGGATACACAAAGGCTCCCCTAGCACTGAGGGAGGGAGGAATGCGAGTGAGTTAGGCCTACCTCCTGCCTGGCGTACCCACTGACCCCTAACTGTGGCTGTTTCTCTTCCCATCGTTACAAATAAGTTTTACACACAATACTTATAACTAATGATATAAAATAGAACTCGTTGACTCAGATGAAAACAAAATACATATTCATAATACTTATAGTACAACGGCTCACATGAACTGAGTTAGGAAACTCTACATAGACTACAGCCAAAGTTCCTGCCCTGACGATCCTAGCGAGAGTGGGGCATGACTAGGCGTTCTGTACAGCATGCTCACACGTGGACATGCGTCACACCTCCCCCAAGATTTTACTCGCTCAACCCTGAGCTAAAATCTGACAAACACAGAACCCCATCAAGCCCCCCACACCCAGCGACCGCATGGCACTAAAACAAAGCTGAGTTTATCACCAAAACACATCTTATTATACAAAAAAATTCACATTTTATAACTCCTCCCAACAATAGCAAAAAGACACAATATCGTGCTCCCAGAGCGAGCTTACAGCAGCTCAGCCGTTTGATAGTTCGTGGACTACTCAAACTCTATAGGCTATGACAAACTTATACGATTACCTATATCAAAAGAAAGTTTTTATATGATTTTTATATTTTAATATGTTTTTCCCGGCTGCACTATAAGGGCAGCCTATTTTCCTCCACTCAAACCCACACACCTGTGATAGCCTACGACTGATCATCCACCCTTGATAAACAATCCGCGATCACATTGTCACATCCAGCAATATGACGGATGTCCAGGTTATACTCCTGCAACATCAAAGACCACCTGGTCAGTCTCATATTGCGATTGTGAAATTGATTCAGGAATCTCAAAGGGTGATGATCAGTGTAGATAACCACGACTGGTCCATAGGCTGGAACATACACCTCGAAGTGCCTGAGCGACAGCACAATCGCCAGTAATTCCTTTTCTATTGTAGAATAGTTCTTTTGTGCAGCATTGAACTTCTTAGAAAAGAAACTTACTGGGTGTTCCACACCTTCATTGTCTGTCTGTAGCAAGACGGCACCAGCCCCTACACCACTAGCATCTGTTGCCAGCTGAAAAGGCCTGTTAAAGTCTGGGGCCCTGAGTATCGGGTGAGTACATAGCAAATGTTTCACCAAAGTGAAAGCCTTTTCACACTCAGGTGCCCACAAAAACATTTTGTCTTTAGATAACAAATCTGTGAGAGGTGCCAACACCGTTGAGTAACCTTTTATGAAGCATCTGTAGTAGCCTATCATACCCAAGAATCTCATAATCTGCTTCTTGGTTGTTGGGTGCGGAAATTTATTGATAGCCTGTACCTTGTTCTGAGGAGGGCACACCTGTCCCCTTCCCACTACAAACCCAAGGTACTGCACAGTGGCTTTTACGAAGTCACACTTTGCCAAATTTACTACCAGACCTGCTTCACTAAGTTTCCGGAACAAGGTCTCAAGGTGCTCACAATGGCTCTCAAAGTCGTCATCATAAATGATTACATCGTCCAAATATACGGTGCAATTTGGAATGTCCTTTACAATTTCATTCATCAGGTTCTGAAACGTTGCTGGTGCGTTCTTAAGTCTGTAAGGCATAACATTGCACCGGTAGGTACTCCCGTCCACAACAAAACCACATACCTCTTTAGCACGCTCGGACAAAGGTACTTGCCAGTAACCTTTTACTAAATCTACTTTAGACAAAAAACGAGCATTACCAATTTTGTCAACACTATCATCAACCCGAGGAAGAGGATATGGGTAAGTTGGAGTCGAACCGTTTAACCTACGGAAATCAATACAAAAGCGTACCTTGCCATCTGGCTTAGGCTGCAGTGTTACGGGGGAAGTCCACTTAACTGTGCCTTTCTCTATCAACCCTCTACCGAGTATATACTCCAACTCATCCCTTAGAGCTGGTAGTTTTATGGGGGGCACACGGTACAGGATTGACTTAAAGGGTAGATGGTCCCCCACATCAACATCATGCATAGCCTGAGTAGTGAGGCCTGGGTGTTCAGCAAATACAGTGGGGTATGAACCGAACAACTGACGGATAGCATCAAACTGCGGCTCAGGCAAATGAGCTATAGCCTCGTCAGCCCTTAGGCTCGAGTTCCCCGCCCACTGATCCGCTGAAACATGTTGATCCCAGCTATCCTCCTCTGAAGCTTGACTGTCCCCCTCTCCTTCTCCACCACGGCCGCAACAAGCCAACACAGGGACAGTGAGAGGCTCAGAGGGGCGCCTCACATACTCTTTAATAAGGTTCACGTGACATAACTGGTTCTTTTTCCTCCTGTCTGGAGTGGCAACAAGGTAATCTAAGTCTGAAATTATATCTACAATTTTATAAGGTCCAGTGTACTTCGCAGAGAGGGGGTTACCAACCAAAGGCAACAAAATTAATACCTCTTGTCCTACAGTGAACTTCCAGAGCCTCACTTTGCGATCATACCTGTCCTTCATCAAAGCTTGTGATTCTGTCAAATTTCTACCTGCCATCTCCAGACTCTTAAGCCACAGCTTTCAAGCACATACTTTAATAATGGACAAGGCTGCACAGTCCCCTCCCAAATTTCTTTCAGCATGACACGGTGTCCAAAAATCAGCTCGTTTGGACTAAATCCCAGGCTCTCACCAGGTACCTCCCGAGCAGCAAACAGCACATAAGGCAATCCAAGATCCCAATTCTTACCGTTGTCAGCACAATAACACCTGAGCATGCTTTTAAGTGTAGCATGCCACCGCTCAAGCACCCCTTGACTCTCAGGGTGATACGCTGACGATACTACTGCTCGTATCCCATGCTGTTGCATTGTTTGCTTGAACATGTTGGAGGTGAAATTAGATCCCTGATCAGACTGAATCTCCTCCGGGTACCCGTACCTTGAGAAGTACCACAACAAGTTACTGACTACCGTCTTAGCCATTCCATTTTTCATAGGGTATGCATCGGGGTATCTAGTGGCAACATCCATTATGGTTAACAAAAATTTATTTCCAGCCTTAGTGGGAGGGAGTGGACCAACCATGTCAACAATAATTTTACTAAAGGGTGGCCCAATCACAGGAATAGGGTGTAACGGAGCCTTAGGAATTACTTGGTTCGGTTTCCCGACACGTTGACAAATATCACATGAGTTTATCCATGGCTGCACATGAGACTTCAGTCCCGGCCACCAAAACAATTTCCCCAAAGCCGCCACCGTTTTCTTGGCACCCAAATGTCCTGATAATGGAGAATCATGAGCCAACCTAAGCAAACTTTCCCTGCAGCCCTCTGGCACGACCAGCTGGTCAACTGTACCTGATCCGCCCTCCCAGTTCCTTTTAGGATCTTGATATCGGTGGTATAAAATTCCATTAACGAAAAAAAAATCCCCTGCCTTTTCATCCCTATCTTCTTCTAACTCCACAGCCCCATTGGTACACTGCAAAACCTCTGGATCCTCTAATTGCAATTTTCGAATGTCTGTGGGAGCCAACATGTCTAACTGCTTGGTCAACAACTCATGCCCTCCCCCAACATCCAACTTAGACATCCGGTTTTCTCGCTGCAAGTAACGTTGCTGTCTCTGAGTCTCTGCCTCCTCCACTACTTTATCAACTGTGTTAGGCACTGGAGTTACAACAGACTCGGTCAAAGGTCCTGCTATTGGGTCTTTTGGGAGAGCCACTGGTTCTAAACTCTTCAAACTTTTCCCAGCCTTCCGCTTCTCCTTAATTCCCTTCCTCCGCTGTTCTGTGGCCTGGGAAATAGGCTGTGATACCTTAAATGCTTGGGAACGAGTTACCACACATGCCATCTGTTGGTGTTGACAACTCACTACCCACTCTTGTTCCTCCCTACCCACGTCGGCCGGCCTCTCGGCAACGACTAAGGGTGGAACGTCTAAAGTAGGCACCGCAAAGTCGTTGCCGAGAAGAAGGTTGACGCCCTCCACTGGCAATTTCTCAACGATCCCAACATCTAAGTCCTTAATCACACCATCAACTTCCAGCTCCACACGAACCAACGGGTATGACCTGGTCGCATTAATACCCTGAACAACAACCACCCATGCCGCATTAATTGGTCGCCCCGTGAAATTCTTCAAAAGTGTCTGTGAAGCTCCAGTATCACGCAAAACTTCCACCTTATGCTGGCAACCCGCCCAACTTACCCTACCGGTCCCTCTATGGGAGCAAAAGACATCACGGACAGGGGACGAGCCTTCCTGAGTCTTATATATAGCCTGTGACCCTGCCGCTGGCAAACTACCCTGGGTAAATCCAGACGACATTTCAGCCACACCTATGCTGCGCACCAAAGACACGGCTGCAGCTGGCGGCTTACTAGGACAAGATTTTGCATAATGCCCCTTCTTTATACAATGAAAACATTCCACTTCCCCTATCGGTCTCTTCTGATAAGGGGCGGAGTTCTGACCCTTCTGTAATGGGATGGCTGTAGTCTTTGGTTCAGTCCTGGTATCTTGGCTTTTAAACTGAGGTTTATATCTATACTGATTGTCCTGAGCTCGAGGGTTTGGAGTATCGCGCCGCTTGGGGACTGCATAAACACGCTTTACAGATTCACATCCCCTGATTAGCGACAACCTGAAGTCAGCCATCTCAGCTGCCTCTTGAAGAGTTCTTGGGTTCTTTTCTTTAATAGTTAAAGTCATTTCTGCACCAGTACACTTATAAAACTGCTCGAGCAGAAACAGCTCAGTCAACTGTTCTGCCGTCTCAGCTTTCTCAGAACGTGTCCAGTTTTTAAGTGCATCTTTTAAGTCCCGGGCATGTTCAAGAAAGGTCGCCTCCCTAGTCTTTGTAACACCCCGAAACTTCAATCGATATGTTTCCGGTTGCAACTCGTATGCCCGTAGGACAGCTCTCTTCAATTCTGGGTAGTCAATGCAAGACTCTAAAGGCAGTGCATCATAAGCCTTCAGACCCTTACCCGTAAGTCTTGAGGAGACTAGAGCTGCCCACTTCTCTTCAGGCCAATTATGCACCCTACACTTCTTCTCAAAACGATTCAAAAATTCTGTGACTTCAGTTTCACTAAATACCGGCACCAATTTGACTAAGTGGGCTAAGGACTGTTCTCTTACTTGGCCCTCACGGCCCATCCGAGTCCCTGTCGACTCTGCACGAGTCTTATCTAAATCTAATTTAGCACAATATTTCTCTGAGTCGTACCTAAGCTCAGCCTCATGCCTCCTGCCTCCTGGTCTCATCCTCCTGCCTCCTAACCTCAATCTCATGCCTCCTAGTCTCATTCTCCTGCTTCCTAGCCTCAATCTCCTGCTTCCTAGCCTCAATCTTAGCAAGCTCAAGTCTAAATACCATATCTGGAGACAGGCAGGAAGAGGGAGCTGCCACTACTGAAGGAGGGGGGGCAAAAACTGGGAACCACCACGTGCACCACCCGAGGGCACTCCAATCTGCCAATTCTCATCCCTCTGTGGGAGAGTGCTAACCTCCGGTAACTGAGTGGACGGCACTGTGGGAGTCGAGTGAGAGGGGATCTGGGGAGGAACCCCCCCAAACGCCCTCTCCTGCGAAACCCCATGTCGCCCACGCAACACCCAGGAAATCAGCTCCCCCTTGGACATCCCTGCTACATTGGAAATGCCCAAAACCTTGGCTATCAGGTGCAAGCCACAAAGATCCACCCCAGTCAGCCTCTCCTCCGTCACGTGGTACCGCTTACTCACAAAAACTCTAGCATCCTCCTCACTGGTTACTAACGGCACACCTTCAAATGACATCTCTCGCTCATCGTCAGTGCTAATGCACGACATACTGAAGTCCACAAAACAATTCTCGAGACAAAAGTGTTAAACTTCATATGCAAGCACTAATTACTAAATTAACTGGAGTCTCTTAAATGCTTTACTAATTGCCATACAAAAAAAATATTCTTCAATATGCACACTAAAATACAAACAAACAAATGTTGTACAACTCTGCAAAAATTTATACTGTTCACAAAATCCTAAGCAAGGTCGCCATTTGTTACGAACTGGCACTCGGGTACACAAGGGCTCTCAATCAGGACTCGAATACGGCTCGCTGCCACAACGGAAACACACGATCCCAACCCCTGAGTACTGCCAGCCGAACAAAAAACACCAATACCCTCCAGAGTTCAATCTGCTATAACGGGGTATACAAGAACTCGGTACTAGTGTTCAACAACAGACTAATAAAGAGACAGGAATTATCTAGTCTGGTCAACAATCAAACAATGAAGTAAAAAACAACAACACAAAAGAATAGTGTTGGCCGAAGCCGAAGTAATCCACCCTTGACTATGAACTTAAGAAGTCCACCACCCTCTACTTCGGATCGGCACTATTACGTTACGTTAATTAATAGTCCTTAAGCATCGAGCAAGGAATCTTCTGAAAAAAGTTAGATGCTTCTCGGATGCTCGTAAGAAGTACGTATCGGATTTTGAACAGTAATTCAATAAGCAAAAACACTGGCAATTAAATACTATTAAAGGCTTAAATTGGCATAAGAATAATTAAAAGAATATGCAATAGTAAATGGCAAACATTAAAACGAAGTACTCCGCAAATGCAACGGCAATAGCCTACTCGGATTGTGCTCGTGGGCCACTAATCACTAAAGTAGCCAAGCTTGCAACACATGAAATCAATAGTGCATAAACAATATCATACATAAGGAAAGCTTCAATACTATTCTGTATCTACTAATCGAGTAAAGTCTAGCTGGGGTACTGTAGGCAAAAAGGTAGCAGTGACTGAGCAAAAACGGCTCGTAGCCTAGCGAAGTCCTCACGACTGTTTAAAGTATTACGTTAAAACTAACAAGTGCACTTTGAGAAATCCAGATCCCTTGTATCTGGTTTTCTCCCGGCTCCTTGACAAAGTAAAAACAAACTGTTAATAAAATACAGGGTGGTTAGGCTCTTGCCCTCACGCACTGTAAATTATTAACTCAACACAGTCAGCCGCGAAGACAACCTAGGCTTCACTGAACCGAAACGAGTATGCAGGTTTATCGCTTAACCACTGCATCAAACAACAACTCGTAACGTAGAAAAGCCTTACCCCAGTCTAGCATTACCTAGACCAGCAGAAAACAGGAATAATAATAATAACACACAGGGAAATGCATATACAAGTGCAACAAACATAAATCAATCCTATTCTAAGTCAACCTTTCCAAAATAGGTTATCTAATAGGCAAGTATCTCGTGAGAACTCAAGCGATAATACGTTGGCTGACTAGCTCTGCACCAACGGGACCATGGAAGTTAAACAGGGCAGGGAAAAGAGGAAATAAGAATGTAAGGTAGTAGAGAAAGTTCCCATCAGTCAGAAGAATATAAATAGTTAGCAAGGGAAATGAGAAGTCGCTCTGCCTAATGAGTTCTGATGAAAAAATGGCTAGACTTCCCTTTTATACCCGGCCCTCTAGTGAGCCCAACGTGAACTACTAAGGACCGCCCACTGACAACCATTACGTAATTTCTCTCTCTCCTCTGGGATACACAAAGGCTCCCCTAGCACTGAGGGAGGGAGGAATGCGAGTGAGTTAGGCCTACCTCCTGCCTGGCGTACCCACTGACCCCTAACTGTGGCTGTTTCTCTTCCCATCATTACAAATAAGTTTTACACACAATACTTATAACTAATGATATAAAATAGAACTCATTGACTCAGATGAAAACAAAATACATATTCATAATACTTATAGTACAACGGCTCACATGAACTGAGTTAGGAAACTCTACATAGACTACAGCCAAAGTTCCTGCCCTGACGATCCTAGCGAGAGTGGGGCATGACTAGGCGTTCTGTACAGCATGCTCACACGTGGACATGCGTCACACCAGGTATATAGGGTGTTCTGGACGTGCCTTTAACCCTTAAAAAGCGGCTCACCACTTAAGTCGTGTTGAAAAAACTGGCAAAAAACGGGTGAAAAAAGGGTGGAAATCGAGTGAAAATGGGTGGGATAGTAATGATCCATACGTCCGACATCTGTGGCCTCCCGGCCCACACTAACTCCAGTTCCCCCACCGCACGTCAGGATGACAGTGTAACCAATAGTTCGCTAAAAGTGAGCAAGGTAGCAAAATCTGCTAAACTTCCATCTTCGAGGTAACACTGTCAGTGCTCCACGAGTGCTACGTAGCTGTATGTGGCGTCATTGTGTAGCGATTTCCACCTAGTTTTCGGCGCAATACAGTTCCTTTCATACTGATGGTTGATATAGCAGTCAGAACGGCCCAGAAAGGCCCAAAACGGCCACAGAGCACCCGCTAGAGGAGGGTTAAAGTGCGAATGTTCGAGCACATTGGTAAAAGTCATCGATCAGGTAAATTTTTGCAAAAAAAATATTTTTCGGCCATTCGTAATCATGCTAGGGAACAAAACCATCCCTACACTCCTGAGGATTTTCAAATAGTTGCCAAATTTCGGAGCCACTATGAAGCACTTATTGGTGAAAAATTACTAATAAAAAAGATCAATCCTGAACTTAACATTTCACACAATTCATAATGTTTTATTTAATATTATTCTCTGCAATTAGTGTCCGAAACTTGGGGATTGGTTGTATGAACAGTTGTGTTTGGTTGAGTTGGATTAGTTTAGTTGTCCCTTGGCTATCATGGGGTGTGGATCTCTTTCGATGTGCTTAGGTTTTTGAGGTACTGTACATGGGTGTTTTTTGTAATTTTGTGATTGTGTGCTTATCAATTATCAAAGAATTTTAGCTTTATTGTTTGATGTTAATTGTTTACAAGATGGAGTTTGAGGCCAGTGGGTTATGATTAATGTTGTTTTGTATATATTTGGGTGCTTTTTCACTAGGTATATTTCAGCTTATTAAGTGATAGAATGTATTACATTAGATCCATTTTCTTTCCAATAGTATAATACTTATTTTGTATATTTTTAGGATCAGTCTGTATAACCTGAAGATGGCACCTTGTTGATGCCGAAAACTCGAGTAATAAACATGGCGTATGGCGCAGCTCTATCTCTTTTAATAAACATAGCGTATGGCGCAGCTCTATCTCTATTAATAAACATGGCGTATGGCGCAGCTCTATCTCTATTCTTCCTCTTGTTATGGAAACTGCGGTGCCCTCGGCCCCCTACTGATGTCTTATATATATATATATATATATATATATATATATATATATAAATGTATATATTTAATGGCCCCTTCATCACTGACGATATTGGCTATTAATATAATAGTCTCCCTTCAACACCCGCGGCAGCAGTTTTGAATCTCCCGCGCGGAAGGTCAGGGAGTACTCCTTCATAAGTGCACGCTTAATTCTCTTATGGAATCGTCTTATGATTGGGTACCCTACAGAAAAAACTTTGTGGAAAATAAAAAAGAAAGATTTAACTTAATATCTGTTATATTCTGGTTTTCCATGTGTGGATTTCTTGTGCGTGGCTTCTATACGCAGGCCCCCTAGCGGCCATAACTTCCTTCTCCCTTCCGCGTTCGTACCAGGCGGACGGGTGTCCCTTATATTTTCAAACAAATATTAGGAATTCCTATGGGTGGAAATACTAGCCCTTTAATTGCAGACTTATTCTTGCTTGCTTTAGAATTTAAATATATAAAAGACTTAGTTGACAGTAGCAAGAAAAATAAAATTTCAGAAAAATTAGCACTTGCTAAATTGTTAAGTAATAATAGTAGATATATTGATGATATTCTCGTTTGCAATTTGTTAAATTTTAATCAAGTTGCTAAACTTATTTACCCTAATTCTATTCCCCTCACACAATGTAACGTAAATTATAAAGTTGAACATTTTCTTGATATAAATATAGAGATTGTTAATGAACAGTGCATACTTAAAGTATATCACAAAGATGATGATTTTAATTTTAACGTAATAAACTTTCCTTTCCCTAGTAGTAATATCGATAGTAAAATTACTTATAATTGTTTTTGGTAATTGTTTAGTGTATGGCCTCCTCCTAAAGAAAATGGATTTTTGAGCACAGACTGAACCAAATGTTCACTACTGTATTTACATAGCTGGTCACTAACCTAACCTAACCTAACCTAACCTAAGGTAACCTGGGCATCCTGGGGGCTGCTGCCCCCAGACCCCCGCTGGTCTTGGGTTGAAAAGTGATAAAAAACACATATCTCTTACCTCATTATTCAAAGTTTTGTATTTGGTTTAATATACACTTCGCAGGTCATTTGAACAGTTCTATTGCTTCTATATAACATATAATACACCATAGAATACGTGTTTAACAACAAGAAAAAGAGGACTTCGATTAAACAATTACGTTGTTTTTATTCCCAGTTAATAAGATTTTGTAAAATCTGCACTAAAGTAGAGGACTTTTAGGCTAGAGCTAGGTTACTATACAGACTCTTAGTGGACAGAGGTTTTGAGGCAAGTAAATTGTTCCATAAATTTAATCTTTTTATGGTCAATTATTGTGACTGTATTCTAAAATTTGACATCAATAATTTTAATCAAGCATTTTTAACTTGAAGTTTCTTGTATAACCTCTGCTTACTTTTTGTCTGTATTTATTGTTTATCTTTTTCTTTTTCTATTATTAATATTAATATTGATGATTTTTTAAATTGATTGTTCTTGTTAAAAGAGTACTCTTTGTTTAAATCTGTTGTTACTTCATATTTTGCAATTATTTGTCTTTATATTATAATTATGTATTCATTGTCGATAGTATCAATTGCTTGCTTTTGCGATTTCCTTAGTTTATTTGTGCGATAAATGTAGGTTATTTGTAGGGTAGTTATTGATAGGGGTCACTTGAGGCATGCTATGCTTACAGGTACCTACCCGATAGCACTATCGTTAGTGAGTGCTGTGCTGTATTTTATATATTATTTTGTAATAGTATAGATATCTTATCAATATTTGTATTTTGTACTATTGTTAATGTCTTGTCATGTTGCAAATTTGATTTTAAATAATATTTTGACATTTAACATGTAGTTTCTTTATTCATGCAGAGTTTAGTAAAATTGACCAGAACGTCCCGGACTTCCCAAACTTGACTAATTCCTTTAACGTGACGATAGTGCGTTGTTATATGTGCGATTAGTTTGCTTGGGAAACAGATTAACTTGCTCATGTAGTAATGTACACCCTACGTGGTGGATTGTGTTCTTTTATTTAATAATTTTCATTTTAGTAAGCGTTGTTTCCACATAGCGATTTTGATAATTTTATTTGACTTTTTATTGTCCTTGTCCCAATTTTGGTTTGTTTAGTTTGCAAGTTTTACATTTTAATTAATACTCTGGTTTTCCATGTGTGGATTTCTTGTGCGTGGCTTCTATACGCAGGCCCCCTAGCGGCCATAACTTCCTTCTCCCTTCCGCGTTCGTACCAGGCGGACGGGTGTCCCTTGTGCTCCAGCTTCATTCGTCGTTCCTTCGCTTATCGTGAGTCTTTACTCATTTGTATACATCTGCGTTGTAGTGAACAAGGTTTAGATTAGCTAGCACCGGCTGCCCCATTGGTACGTCTGCAGGAAGTGTGTAAATTAAGGTACTATCGTAACAAGGCGCCTACGTATCCCAGGATCTATGCGCCACGTGTGTTATCATTGTGTTATTTTGGCGCCGTAGCTTTTGATATTATAGCTAGGAGGCTACCATTCTACAAGATTATGCTTCAGGCCGTCACTTTGAGGCAGTTGCATATTACATTTTTTATTTTTTAGCAAATGCTCTAGTTCAAGGGTGGCTGCACTTGGTGCGGAGCCTTCTAGAGTTCGTATTTGCTTCTGGGCCCCTCTCGCAGGCCTCCCCCTCTTCATGCTGCTGCTGCTGGGTCGTCGGAGCGTCAGTTCATCCTGTGATGTTTCTTCGGGCCTCATGGCCAGCCTCATTAGGGATCTCCAGTATAGGCTAGACTAGCAGTGGTTCTTAACCTGGGGGGGCGTGCCCCCATAGGGGGGCGTTTGACAATGCTAGGGGGGGCATGGGGGAAACAAAGTCCAAAATAGGGCTAGGCCATTCAAATGCATACAGGGTAATCGCAAATATATATATATATATATAAATAAGAAACTTTGATAGGAAAAATTCACAACCGTCATTCTGAGCAACCACAGGTAGTGTTGACATAAAACCATTATTCAGTTTCAATCCTTGCATGCAGATTGGTTATTTTTTCGCCCTTTTTACAGTATCTTGTGTCTTAAGCATCCATATGGAATGGATACAAAAACAATAGTTTTCCAGGCATCACAGGCGTGGCGGGGGGGGGGGGGGGCTTCATGAATACAGTCCTGACCAAAGAGGGGCACAGTGCTAAAAAGGTTAAGAACCACTGGGCTAGAGGTAATTTATTATTATAAATTATCTGTTATTATTATTATGCCTATGTGTGCCCCTGAGTTGTGCTTCATGTGTGCGCTACATGTTTTGTTGAAGGGCTTTTGGGAGACGTCCCTATAATTATATGAGTGGGGTTTTGGAGGGGGTGTCCTTTACATACTTTTTGGTTGTTTTCTCCAGCGGCTTTCTCAGCAGGGCCTCTGTCTCCTCGTCTCGCAGACGCGTAAGGAAGCAACCAAATGTCCCGGCGTGGTACGTTGAACCACAATCCTTCTGACGGAAAATGCGAATTCCTAAGTGAGCATCCTCGGCCCGCCGAGTGAACTCTCCCTGACCAAATTGTCACGCGGCAAGACTTCCCTCGCCTGACGTAACAGTCAAGTTGCAAGTGTTATGATACGTCATACAAGCACGTAACTTATCTTTCTAAATTCAATAGTCACGGATAGTTAAACACTTAAGGTCACAAGGGCCAGTGACACTTTGTCACAGATAAGCAGTTCCAATCAGTTTAAACGGAAAACCCCAGGTTTTTGATGGTCGGGTCCAGCGGAAGGTTAGAGTAGCTGTGGGTATAGCTAATTTTCCGGCGGACTTGAGGTAGGATGTATTAACACCTCGCAGGTTATCCTTATGAGCATTGATTCCTGGAAATTTTCTATTTCCAGAATCCCCACCACTACAGTTACAACAGGCCCGGCGGCTGGTGGGTGGCTGATTCCGGCGGGGGGGGGGGGACCCCTATTTCCATCATGCCTCGGTTTGATCTGTGTGCTACTCCTACCTGTTCATTATTACCAGTATTTGCTCACAAACTCTGTATCAAATGTGTGAAATGCCTCGATCGCTCTAGGGGTTTGTGGGTGTCCAAACGTTGTTCCATTTGTTCCGACTTGAAGGCGGCGGTTTTTACTAAGAAAGACCTGTCTTGCATGGCAGCGTTAAAGGAAATAAAGATTTTTTTTAACGTTTACACCAAAGATACTGCCCATAAGGCTCTTCATTGTGATGATGACGCCCTGTGGGACCATTTAGTTATCAAATCGCCTTTGGTTAAATCAACTCCAATTAAATCTACTAAGCCTAAAGCGAAATCTAAAACCCTTTCAAAAGAGGAAGTGCGTAGCAGTAGTAGCAATGAGAGTGAGATTGCCGAGGCCCCCCCCCCCCCCCCTGACCAAACCAAGCGGAGGCAGTCGCCTCCCCCACGACATAAATCAAGGTCACGGTCGAGATCTCTCAACAGACAGTCCCGGCACTCATCGGCGGAGTCGTCCAGATCTACCAAACGCCGTTGTGAGGACCTTGTTACTGCCCCTATGACGCCGGCCAGTACAGGGCGAAGTAGTAGCCGGAAGGATACCATACAGCCACCTCCGCCCTCTACCCCTACCTCCAGCATGCCCACAGTCCAGTCCGGTGACTCAGAGGTAGGGGTGGAGGACATAGAACCTACTCCCAGTCATGAACAGTCACTGAGTGTACCGCAGGATTTCACATTTGCAATTCCAAAGTTAACACATGTACCACGTAAAGGCTCTTCGGTTTGACCAAGTCGAGTCTTAGCGGATCAGTATAGAGGTTTACCTTCAGGTTCAAATACTTTTGATGACTCTCAGGTTAAAGACTCACAGCCACCTGCGGCCCGCGACCGGGGGTGATGGCGTCAATCTGAACCATGTCAACATAACGTTAGAATTAATCAGGTAACAGATAGGGAGTGTAATGACAGTGAAGTGTTACCCTCTTCAATACCTGATTTGGTTTGGCCGCTGGCGGACCAAGCGCCGGAATCACAACAGGACATATCGGAAGTGCTGGAGGTACATAAAGAGCCGGAGGAGGTGAACTTACCCTCGGCTCAACCAGGTATAATGTTTGAGGAGTCAGAAGCCAGTTCCCAATCTTCCAGGGGTTCTCACAGTAAGTGTGTTACCACAGATGAGATAAGTGACATATTACATAGGGTTATGCGGCAGTACCATGTCTCTGCCTCTCCTGATCTTCTCTCTAGTCAACCGGTAGCTCCACCGAGTAGCTCCACGATAAGACCATTAGAGCCTTCAGGGTTTACCACCCCGAAGTCCTCTTTACCTAATTTCATTATACCTCCGGCAATGACCACGGCTACCGGCACTACAGTGCCAGCCTCTATGACTACCACTAATGTTCGAGTAATTTCTGACATCACTCCTCCCACTTTAGATAAGGCCCCACAGCGGAAAGGGCCTATGCCTCTCCTCTACGGGCCGGATTGTTCTTGGATTCAGGTACAACCATTGACCACCTAGCACAACCTACTATTTCAGGGGATCTACCGGTTTCTAGTGAGTGGACTATTGAAATCAACAAAAGTAGAACACTCAGAGCTAAGGACGAGGTAGGGAGATTACTGGACGTTTCTATTAAGGCCATACCTAGTACATATAATGCTGATTTCTTTGTGTTTTCAGCTGCCCCGGCAGTACCGCTGGCCTCATCTGCACGACTCTTTGCAGACTGGTCCAAAGCTGATGGCGTTAATGACATCAAAGCTTTGAATGCACTGACGCCGGAACTGGCTACAGTTCCGGTACTAGATCAGTCACACACACCAGTTCTGCAGATGGGGCGGGTAGGTCTAGGCCCTTGGATAGACTGGGAATCAGAGGTGCAGGTATTGGCTTCTACCATTACATCTAAATTCTCCCATCAGGTCCCTCAAGAAACACATGCTTGGTTCTCGTTACCTGTAAATAAGACAGAGGGGGTGTCGCCGGCCTTGTTCGCTTTCTTGGCGGCACACAAACTAGCACTTCACCAATTAGATGACCCCTTTTGTATCCCGCCCCCAGCCAATCTGGATAGAAACTTTAAGTTAACCCTCTCACGTTCTTGACGCAATTTTGAGCCTATTAGGGATACTTTAAAGACTTTGTTACCATCAGGGGTATTTAGAAACCTTTATTTTAGTTACTTCAACCTCTGGAGTTGTCTTTGAGTTAGCTGTGGGCAGAAAACTAATTTTGGAGAGGTAATTATATAAGTGAGAGAACTCTATTTCATATTGCTAATCTGGCAACCTCTGCGTCATATGGTCGTGAGAGGGTTAAGGAACAAAGCTTTCAGATTGTTTTCCCAATACCTTGTCTGTCGCCAGATTACTGTATCCCTCGCTAGAACTATTTCGGCCATTGCGGACCAAAATGTTAGAAAAGCCACAGAACTGTCACGTAGGATTTTATTACAGAATTCCATACAATCCCTGGGTGACATTCGAATAGCAATCATGGAGGCGGTTAGGGCCCGCCAGGATCTAAGGGTGTATTTGGTAAAGAAGTTGCCAGAAGATATTGGTCGCCGGGTAACTCTTTCCCCAGTCTTAACAGCCTCCCTCCTCAATTCAGAGACGTGGAGTGTAGTTTTCAATATGGTAGATGGGTGGAAGCAGATTACCTCCCAGGCTAAGAGAGAACCGTTTAAGAAAGCCTACAGTAAGCCCAAAAGCGGCGGCAAGTCACAACTCCCGCATGCTAAACAGTCCTTTCGGGACCCCAGGCCTCCTCCACAGCAAGGAGGTAATCAGCACAGGCCCAAACAAGGTAAATACTCAGGTTATAGAGGTAAGTCACACCCCAAACCAAGTCAGGGACAGACGTCAGCCAAGACTAGCCAGCCGTCTGATACCAACCCACCACCCCCTCCAAAAAACTAGCCAACCAGACTCTCTGTCTCCCAGAGCCGTGCTTAGGCGTGTCGGATTCCAGAGTTGCTCTACCGGACAGACCCAGTTTGCACACCGGGTCGTTCCAGGTATGCCGCAGAGCCTGGCCCAAGCGAACTTGGACCAGGACTATAGTAAGCAAAGGAATCATCTGGCGGTGGATCCGGCGACCTCGACTGCGTCAGGCGCTAGAACACAACAATGTTTCACAGGAGGTGGAGGCCCTGGCCCAGAAAATTATCTCAAAAAAGGTCATTGTCCCGGTAGAACCAACTTGCCCAGTATTCACCTCCAGACTTTTCTTAGTGCCAAAGAGGGACAGTGTGCAGGTGCGACCAGTAGTGGATCTCTCGCGTCTGAACACTTACATCATAAATTCACCCTTCAGGATGCTTACAGTACATCAAATCAGGCTTACACTTCCGTCGCAGGGTTGGATGTGCTCATTAGACCTCAAAGACGCCTATTGGCATGTCCCTATCAACAAAAGGTTCCAAAAGTTCCTCGCCTTGAGGATCAGGCGAGAGACTTATGTCTTTCAGAAACTGCCTTTCGGTTTGAAGCTGGCACCGAGAATTTTCACAAAATTAGTCTGGCATGCCCTTCTGCCATTGTTGGCCCAGGGCATAATGGTGTTGTGGTATCAAGACGACTGGCTAGTGGTGGCGGAGTCAGAAGAGTTATGTCACAATCATGTCAACCAAGTAATCAATCATGTACAAACCCTAGGGTTCAAGGTAAACTTGGCAAAATCTCTCCTTGTGCCCACAAGGAAAATTCAGTGGATAGGGCTGGTCTGGGATACCACCCATCTAACTCTTACTCAGACTGTGGACAATCGCAACAGATTTCGCAGGAAACTGTTTTGTTTTCTCCACAGATTGAATACGACAAGGAAGACGTGGGAGTCCCTGATCGGCTCACTCAACTGGATCCAAATAACTGTGAAGTTGGGCCGGTTGAAATTAAAGAGATTAATTTTGGAATGCAACAAAGTTTTTCCCCTCTCGCCGGAGAGGAAATTATGGCCAATTCCTCCATTATTTCACAACTTACTGTCGGTCTGGGCGAAGACCGAAACAACAAGGGTTTCTCCTCCTCCTTCGGTATGGGTAGTGTTACGACTGGGGTTCAAATATATCAGGGCTCTTATTCATTGGACTAGTAATGGCATAAATGTTACAACGGAAAGCGCTAGCTCCAACCTCTGATGTATATTCCCAGTGAACAAAGAACACAAATACTCTACAGAGTTCTATATGCAATAATAGGCTATCAAACTCTCAATAAATGTGCGCGTACTCTAGGCTTAATGTTATGTGAAAACAGCCTATTACTACCTATAACCGAAGGTGCTTGGTTATGGTATGCAAAGTAAGGTGGTAAGAGAAGTTACAGCTTACGTTACTTTAATCAATAAATGTCAGGCACTCCTGCATGAAAGAAAGTACACTAAAGTCCTTCAACACTAACAAGGAATCTTCTTAAATGTTAGATGCTATAAAGATGCTCGTATCGGAAATGGAACCCAAAAAGGCAGGCAGCGGAACAATGCTCGTGCAGGCTATGCACACAAAAAGGCAGAATATATAATGCAGTCGGGGCCAAGAATATCCTAAACACAACAACAATAATAATCGCCACGACAATGCAGTATTCCTATCAACAAAAAGAGCCTAAGTCGTTTGTGTCTCAATACATCAAACTAGGCTGCGAAATGCTTGTGTAATCATAAATGGGTATGCATAAAAAGAGTACTTGGTTTAATATACTTAATGTCTACTATGATTGATAAAGTCTAGCTAGAGTCAATGATACGAGATACTGGTGCGCATGGCATGCCGCATAGCCTAGTGCAAATCTCAAGTCTGTGCGTCAAATATTACGTTATAGGGAAGGGTAGCTCTCTTGAGAAACCTTAATACCGAAGTATTAAGCGTTCTCCTGGCGTACCTCAAAGACAAACAATCGAGACTAGAACAGTGCAGAATGGTATAGGCAAAAAGCCCTCATTCGTGCATGCTCTACTCTCAATGGCACACAGACTAGAATTTACTCAATCAACTCCAGTTCTCAGGTATGTCGTGCAGCTTTTAACTAAAGCCAGCACTCATAGGAAACAATACCTTATAATATCAGACTCCTAGTCTAGCATTATCTAATCCAGCAGAACACTAATAATTAAAGGATGCAGTACTTAAACAATATAAATGCCAACCAATGCTTCGTGATCCACTTATCTTAACAACTAACATACATGGGTTATATCAGACCTTAACGCACAATACAACTGGCCAGCATGAAGCTGATTTTGCAGAGTTAACCAGAGGGGGTATAATATTAATAAAAGGTGGTGAAAGATATGGAAAATGAGAGAGATAGGCAGAGCAAAAGATTCTCAGGTGCGAGCGGGGTACAGGTAGCAAGGGAAAAAGATGGGTGCATTCTAGAAACCAGATCTGAGGGAGAGAGTGGCGAGGAACTGTATATATACTCGCACTAGCTCGAGCCGCGTGGGAAAACAGCGGTTACAAGTCATCTAACCACTAACAAAGTCGCTAGCAAAACATTACGTCACCAAGCATGGTAAAGAACTCCCTCAACCAATCCCCAAGAGTCCAGTCAGCTGTGACGTCATCGAGCGGGGCAAAAACACTACGCGCCCCCTCTCACTCTGTTCTACTCTCTCTCTCTCTCTCTGATCTTATCATTACTAGTTAAGGATAAAACATATACTTTACAATTAAATATATAAAGCCTTGACATGGGCGAAAACAAAGAGCCTTTCTGGACTGCCCATGACACAAGCTTTCACATGAAATAAAGCACACTCTAATACACAAACTGTAGCCCCATCCACTGCCCTGGCGATCCTAGCGAGTCACTGTAGGACAAGCCATGCGGTTCTAACGGAGTGGTTAACGTCACACCCCCCCCAAGATTGTTCTCAGAGGCCCCAAGGCTCACAAAAATCTGATGGTTAGAACCCATGCTATATCTCCACTTCCTATCACCCAGCGGCAGTAAAATATCTGGCACAGTTCTTCAACAAAACATTTTTCAAAATTATAACCCTCCCCAACACCATAGGTTAAATTATATGTAGTTATGCTCCTCAAGAGCGAGCTTCTCTAGCCCAGCATTCTGAGAGGAGTGCAACTCAGAATTACTGCTATAACATACTAACAAAAATCAACTATCAAAGAAAGAGTTTTTATTTGATTTTTATGTTTATAATTTGTTTATTTCGGCTGCACTATAGGGGCAAGCCTAGTTTTTTCTTCTATACCAAACGCTCAACTCCTGCTTTACGACCCAATACGCTGGGCTACAACCGCGAGCCAACAAGCACCAAGCGCAAAATACTAATCAAACTAAAGCAGGAGGCTACCCGTGTGTCAATCTACCCAGGATCATCTACCCTCGAAAGACAATCTGCAATCACGTTGTCACAACCGGCAATATGGCGTATGTCCAGGTTATATTCCTGTAACATTAGCGACCACCTGGTCAGCCTCATATTCCGATTGTGAAACTGGTTCAAAAACTTGAGAGGGTGATGATCTGTGTAAATTACAACGACTGGACCATAGGCTGGAACACAGACCTCGAAATGCCTCAGAGCAAGTACAACCGCCAGCAGCTCCTCCTTGACAACAGAGCAGCTCCCCTGGGCCGAATTGTACTTCTCCGAGCAGAAACTAACAGGATGCTCCAGCCCATCATCGTCCTTTTCCACAAGGACGGCACCAGCCCCCACACCACTAGCCTCCGTTGCTAGTTGGAAAGGTAGGCTATAGTCAGGGGCCCTGAGGATCGGGTGAGTGCACAACAGGTGTTTTACTTCTCTAAACACCTTCTCACACTCAGGCACCCATTTGAACTTCTTATCCTTCCAGTTATCCTCCACCTGAGCTCGACTGTCCCGTTCTCCTTCTCCACCTTGACTGCTAAACGTCATCACAGGCACAGTGAGAGGCTCAGGGGGGTGCCTCCCATACTCCTTCATGGGATTAACATGACATAACTGATTGTGCTTCCGTCTGTCTGGAGTGGCTACCAAGTAATCCAGGTCCAATAGCTCCTCCACCACCCTATAAGGACCAGCGTACTTCGCGGATAAGGGGTGACCTACAAGGGGCAGTAGAATCAACACCTCCTGACCCACGTGAAACTCCCTGAGTTCAACCTTGAGGTCGTACCTGTCCTTCCTGAGGGCCTGAGAGCTAGTCAAATTACGGCCAGCCAACTCCAGACTGCGCAACATCCGTTCTCGACTGTTGAGGACACACTTGAGCATAGAACAAGGTTTTTCAGCGCCCTCCCATACTTCTTCAACCATATGGAGAGGCCCTCTGACACGGTGTCCAAAGACGAGCTCATTAGGGCTGAATCCCAAACTCTCCCCAGGTACCTCCCACACAGCAAACAAAACACATGGCAGGCCAAGATCCCAATCCCTCCCCCTCTCAAAGCAACAACAACGAAGCACAGATTTCAAGGCTGAATGCCATCGCTCTAACACACCCTGGCTCTCCGGATGATATGCAGATGACACAACCCCAACAATCCCATGCTGCGGCATTGCTTGTACAAAGAGGCTAGAAGTGAAGTTGGGTCCCCGGACTGACTGAATCCCCTGCGGGTAACCATACCGGGAAAAATACACTAGCAAGTTTCGGACCACCGTCTTCGCCGACCCATTTCTCATAGGGTACGCGTCAGGGTACCTTGTTGCTACATCTCCCGACTGTGCATCACTGTCCTCCTTCAACTCTTTCGTCTTTTTAAGCCCATCCTCTGCCCCTTCAGGAACAGTTACTGGGTCTTCTTCAGACTCGATATTTGGTCCTAATACTGAGTCCCCGAGAAGGGCCGTTGATACTAAACTCTCAACCGCATCAACTTCCAACCCCTTCTCGGTACCCTTCCTCCGCTGATCTAAAGATTGTTGACCAGAATGTGCCTCCCTGGATGCAGAATCTCCGGTGACAACACACTCCATAGGCTGCCCCGGACACTTCCCAACCCACTCCTGCTCCTCCCTACTCACGTCGGCCGGCTTCTCGACAACGACTAAGGGTGGAGCCTCAGAAGTAGGCCCCGCAAAGTCGTTGCCAAGAAGGAGGTCGACGCCCCCAACAGGTAACTTCTCCACAATTCCTACATCCAGGTCACGAGTCACACCATCAACTTCCACCTTCATTCTTACAAGCGGGTATGACCTTGTCGCATTAACTCCCTGAACCACAACCACCCGCGCCGTATTGACAGGTTTACCAGTGAAATTTCTCAACAGTGTTTGCGATGCCCCAGTGTCACGCAAAATTCTCACCTCATGTCTTCTACCCCCCCACTCCACACAACCGAGTCCCCTGTGGTCACTAAAGGCATCACGGACAGGGAATAAGCCTTCCGGATCCTTCTGCACTGGCAGTGTATTTACCTCGGAAGAAATGCCTCTAACAAACTCCGATGTCCTCTTGAACACTCCAATGCCGTGAGCAAAAGACACGGCTGCCGGAGGAGGTCGACTAGGGCACTCATTTGCCTTATGACCTTCCTGGTGGCACCTAAAACACATAAATTTCGGTTTCGGCTTATACTGTGATGTAAAAGGCCCCTGACTTTTCACATACGGTGTGGTGGTAGGTTTGGCTTCAGTTTTAGTTTCATTGCTCTTTGGTTTAAATGTGTCATTGCTACGGGGAGGGGGAGGATAACGGTCCCTAGCACTTGCATCGTACTTCTGTGAGGACCCGCAACCCCGAATCAACGACAGCCGTAGATCAGCCATTTCTGCTGCTTCTACTAGAGTTCTTGGGTTTTTCTCCTTTAAGTTCAAAGTTAGATCACCGCCCGTGCTCTTAAAGAACTGCTCCAACATCATTAACTGCTTAACTCCATCAAACGTTGTTACCTTCTCAGATCGGAGCCAGTTCCCCATAGCATCGGACAAGTCCCGGGCGTGTTCCAAAAAGGTGCTATCTCTTCCCTTAGTTACACCCCGGAACTTCAAACGGTACGTTTCTGGTTGCAGTTCGTAAGCCCTCAGGACAGCCTCCTTGAGATCCTCGTACACAATACATAACTCCAAAGGTAACGCATCGTAGGCTTTAAGACCCTTGCCTATTAATCTAGAGGATACAAGGGCTGCCCATTTATTCTCTGGCCACTGGTGTTCCTGGCACTTCTTCTCAAAGCGTGTGAAAATTCTGTTACACCACTCTCATCAAACACCGGAACCAGTTTCAGTAAGTGCGAGAGAGACTGCTCATGAACACGGTTACCAGCCCCAAGTCGCTGTCCCGTTGTCTCTACTCGCGACTTCTCTACATCCATGTCGGCACAGTACCTAGTCGACTCAGCTTGGATTTTTGCTTGACTGATAGTTTTTCTCTCTTCTATCTTGGCTAATTCTATTTGCTGCTGGAGCTCACATGCCCTATGTTGCTGCTGAAGCTTAGCTAATTCGAGCTGAAGCAATAATTCTGGAGTTAACCCTTGAGGAGGTGAAGGTGCTACAATGTTTGAAATTACCGGTGGTCCCCCCAGGGGCAACCCACCCTGCCAGTCACCACCCAACTGCGGAAGTGTACCCGGGGTCGGCAAACTACTGGGATGGCTGGGAGTCGAGTGTAGGGGAAGCATGGCCGAAGGGCTCTGAGCACTCAACCCATCTCGCTCACCAGTCACCCTGCCCAGTACACACGTTATCAAGTTATCCCTGGTCATGCTGCTAGTACCCGCATGACCGATAGCTGTGGCCAGGCATTGAAGACCGTACCGATTCACACCCACCAACCGCTCGGCAGTAACAGGCCATTGCAAAAATATCCTAGCATCCTCCTCACAGTTCACCCGATTAACCCTTTCATCTGCTGTTCCTTTCATGCTGCTGTTCCTCAGTCTCGACATTACGTACTGTGTCTCCATTCTCCTCTGATCCGGTATAAGACATGATGCTCACAAAAATTTCCCACCTCAATATTCAGAAAAGAATTACCCCAAACTCTTATACCTCAATATACACACACAAATTCTCGGAAATACTCAAGGGCTATACTATGTTGCAAAAAAAAAAATATTCTTGCTGATCCCCGCAAAATATTCTCCAAAACAACAAATGTTCCCTGCTAATAAATGTAGGTTCACCAAATCCTAGGTAAGGTCGCCATTTGTTATGACTGGGGTTCAAATATATCAGGGCTCTTATTCATTGGACTAGTAATGGCATAAATGTTACAACGGAAAGCGCTAGCTCCAACCTCTGATGTATATTCCCAGTGAACAAAGAACACAAATACTCTACAGAGTTCTATATGCAATAATAGGCTATCAAACTCTCAATAAATGTGCGTGTACTCTAGGCTTAATGTTATGTGAAAACAGCCTATTACTACCTATAACCGAAGGTGCTTGGTTATGGTATGCAAAGTAAGGTGGTAAGAGAAGTTACAGCTTACGTTACTTTAATCAATAAATGTCAGGCACTCCTGCATGAAAGAAAGTGCACTAAAGTCCTTCAACACTAACAAGGAATCTTCTTTAAATGTTAGATGCTATAAAGATGCTCGTATCGGAAATGGAACCCAAAAAGGCAGGCAGCGGAACAATGCTCGTGCAGGCTATGCACACAAAAAGGCAGAATATATAATGCAGTCGGGGCCAAGAATATCCTAAACACAACAACAATAATAATAATCGCCACGACAATGCAGTATTCCTATCAACAAAAAGAGCCTAAGTCGTTTGTGTCTCAATACATCAAACTAGGCTGCGAAATGCTTGTGTAATCATAAATGGGTATGCATAAAAAGAGTACTTGGTTTAATATACTTAATGTCTACTATGATTGATAAAGTCTAGCTAGAGTCAATGATACGAGATACTGGTGCGCATGGCATGCCGCATAGCCTAGTGCAAATCTCAAGTCTGTGCGTCAAATATTACGTTATAGGGAAGGGTAGCTCTCTTGAGAAACCTTAATGCCGAAGTATTAAGCGTTCTCCTGGCGTACCTCAAAGACAAACAATCGAGACTAGAACAGTGCAGAATGGTATAGGCAAAAAGCCCTCATTCGTGCATGCTCTACTCTCAATGGCACACAGACTAGAATTTACTCAATCAACTCCAGTTCTCAGGTATGTCGTGCAGCTTTTAACTAAAGCCAGCACTCATAGGAAACAATACCTTATAATATCAGACTCCTAGTCTAGCATTATCTAATCCAGCAGAACACTAATAATTAAAGGATGCAGTACTTAAACAATATAAATGCCAACCAATGCTTCGTGATCCACTTATCTTAACAACTAACATACATGGGTTATATCAGACCTTAACGCACAATACAACTGGCCAGCATGAAGCTGATTTTGCAGAGTTAACCAGAGGGGGTATAATATTAATAAAAGGTGGTGAAAGATATGGAAAATGAGAGAGATAGGCAGAGGAAAAGATTCTCAGGTGCGAGCGGGGTACAGGTAGCAAGGGAAAAAGATGGGTGCATTCTAGAAACCAGATCTGAGGGAGAGAGTGGCGAGGAACTGTATATATACTCGCACTAGCTCGAGCCGCGTGGGAAAACAGCGGTTACAAGTCATCTAACCACTAACAAAGTCGCTAGCAAAACATTACGTCACCAAGCATGGTAAAGAACTCCCTCAACCAATCCCCACGAGTCCAGTCAGCTGTGACGTCATCGAGCGGGGCAAAAACACTACGCGCCCCCTCTCACTCTGTTCTACTCTCTCTCTCTCTCTCTCTGATCTTATCATTACTAGTTAAGGATAAAACATATACTTTACAATTAAATATATAAAGCCTTGACATGGGCGAAAACAAAGAGCCTTTCTGGACTGCCCATGACACGAGCTTTCACATGAAATAAAGCACACTCTAATACACAAACTGTAGCCCCATCCACTGCCCTGGCGATCCTAGCGAGTCACTGTAGGACAAGCCATGCGGTTCTAACGGAGTGGTTAACGTCACAGTAGACACAGACAATTCAGGAACACTAGGTTGGAGGTATCAGTCCAATCTAGGCCATCAAGGGCAAGGCACTTGGGCCCAGAACAAATTATTTCACATCAACAAGCAAGAGCTTCTAGTTCCTCTATTTTTTCTACAAGCTCACGGCTCGTCATTGCAAGGGCAGTCAATCGCGTTTCGGATGGACAACTTAATTGCAGTCCATTGCATTCAGAAACAAGGTTCAGTGAGGTCTCGAGCGTTGCTAGTAGTGTCAGAACAGATTTTTGCTCTAGCCGAATCGCTGAGCATTCATCTGCATGCATCATATCTCTCAGGCATGTCGAACGTCTGGGCAGATGCTCTGTCCCGGAGACAGAGCACTCTAGTAGAATGGGCTCTCAAACAAACCGTCTTCGACAAGATGATTGCCAAGCCTTACCGCCCACAAGTGGACCTATTCGCATCCGAGGAGAATCACAAGCTCCCTCTCTTCCTTACCCGCCAGGGGCTAACTCTGGCGGGGGGACCAGATGCGTTACTGGAGGACTGGAACAGATGGAATTCAATTTATCTATTTCCTCCATCAGATTCTGCTCTAATGTGCAGGGTAGTTCACAAACTACGAGGTTACCGGTGCTTATTCTCGATGATCGCGCCGTTATGGCCGGCTCAGGTGTGGTACCACCAGTTGCGACAATGGTGCAGGAACCCGGTGTTGCTCCCGGTCTCCCCATTCCACTTAGAGAAAATTGGCAACCTTCAGACCTCGCTCAATTTTGCCTTCTGGACATTTACAATGCAAAATGGCTAGCTCAGTATGGGGAAAGTGTCACTAGTAAATTTATGAATCAATATACTATATCTACCAGGAGACAATATCAATCGCATTGGAAAACTTTTACAACCTGGATTGTAGAGTCAGGGCAAACCGATGCCTCAGAGGCCCTGATTTTCAAATACCTAGATTATTTATTTGAGCAGAAGCACTTTTCCGTTGTTACTTTGGAAAATCACTTATCTGCCATCAGAACTCCTTTCTTTGATCTCACTAGTCTCTTGATACCGCAGACGGAGGAGAAAGGGTTTATGAGGGCGTGTTTCAAGCTACACCCACCCCAACGTCAGCTCATGCCCTCCTGGTCGCTAGATAAGGCCTTATCTTTGCTTCAATCGCGCAAATATAATAATGCGCCGGATTTTGATTCACTTTTAAAGAAGGCTGTGTTCCTGATTTCCTACAGGAAATAGGGTCTCTGAGCTGGCGGCGATGAGCAACGAACCTAATTGCCTTAGGTTTGGGAGACTGCACGACAATATCCAAATCGCCCCGTCTCCTACATTTATTGCAAAGAATGAGCGCTCTGATCATGTTTTCTCAGAATTTTCTGTTCCGGCGTTAAAACGCGGACACACACATAATATTATATGCCCAGTGGAGGCCTTAGCTAAGTTTATAAGGGCAGCTCACCCTCGACAACCAGGTTTTCTGTGGGTGAACCAGGCAGGTAATCGTGTTACTAGAAGAAAATTAGCTTCTCTGTTAGTAGATGTTAAACACCTTACGAGCGGCCTATGCGGTTTATTTATATGTACCGCCCAGCGGGGTGTTTTTAGCCAAAATAGGGCTGTTTACGTGATCATTTTCATGCCTAAATAAGACCCAGAACGTAAAACAAGTACCTATCCCTGAAAGGGCATAAACAGAGCTTTCGAATGACACCATAACGATCCTTTTATGATGGCTAGTTTTCTTGCAATAACCGTGCAACGCGAGTGCAAAAAGCATGTAATTAGCCACTTTCCCGATACAATTCCTTATATAGCGAGTGAGAGAGGGAGGAGGGAGCTGGGATTCGTGTCAGTATGTTCGCCGCGGTGGTCTGGAGCAGTCATACGCTCGCTACTCTCCTGCCACCACTTGTCTCTCTCTCTCAGCAACATTATGTGCTGAAATTGCCACTCGACCTATGTCGAGCGCCGCCACATAGTCCAGCTTTATTTAACTCGACTTATGTGGTGAGCCTCTAATTAAAGGTTAAAGAAAGTAATCCCGGTGTGGTGGGCAGGGCCCACTACATCAGGAAGTGGGCCGTCTCTCTTAGATTTTTACACAATTTCTCTATAGAAGACATTGCCAACACTCAATTGTGGGCATCCAACCATACTTTCCTAACACGATACCTGTCGGTCGCTCTGGACAAGCCGAAGCGTACCTGTGTAGCTTTATGACAGAAGGTCTAGTAGGCTCTGTGCTATTATTGTTTAAGGTTAAGGCGAGAAAAAGGGGGGGTGTGCTGAATAGTCCAAAGCCCCACTAGGACCCCTTCCACCGATGTGATAAATCACGAGCTGTGATCGAACTGGTTTTACAGTTCAAAACTTTGATTTTACTTTTAAGAAATCTTTCATGGTTACAACTATATAGGATTACCAGAATGTACAAACATATATAAACTGTACAAATATTGTTAAGGTTAGAACAACATTCCAAAGAGTTTATAGTTCTAGTTAGGGACACAAAGGTGTTCCCAGATTATCATGTATAGGTCTTAATGTACAAGATCTGGTCATGAGCAAGCAGACTGTATTTGAAGTCACGCACTGCATGCAATCTTTCATATTTTTATATATTATTTATAGTTTGTATACAATAAAAAACTTTAAAATGTTATACCGCTTATTTTTTGTCCTGAGGTTAGGGTATTGTCACGAATGTCCCCCTCCAGTCTTGGTACTCAGGCAATATCGTCAATAATGAAGGGGCCACTATTAAATTATAGGTTTGATTCCCAGAGGGAAGTAATGAAAACCTAATATTTAGTAGGGCCCCGTAATCATTGACGATGCATGGCCCTCCCATCCATCCCCTTCCCATTCGTTGATTTCTATAGTTGTATCTTGGTATATCATTGAAGGAAGTTATGGCCGCTAGGGGGCCTGCGTATAGGAAATTCACACATGGAAAGCCAGCATATAACAGATATTAAGTTAAATCTTTCTTTTTTATTTTCTACAAAGTTTTTTCAATCATAAGACGATTTCATAAGAGAATTAAGCGTGCACTTATGAAGGAGTACTCCCTGACCCTTCCGCGCGGGAGATTCAAAACTGCTGCCGCGGGTGTTGAAGGGAGACTATTATATTAATAGGCAATATCGTCAATGATTATGGGGCCCTACTAAATATTAAGTTTTCATTACTTCCCTCCGGGAATCAAACCTATAATATATATATATATATTCCCTTTACAGTATATGCCCTACAACAAATCTGAAGCAAGTCCAGATATATAGTAAAGAGTTCGTGCATGAGTTGAGCTATTGCGGGTACGTCACTGGAGTCTGTCCAGCTCTTTACATTGCATTCTGACAACTATTAGACGACATTAATGATCTTAGGAAGGACGTTTATTCATTAAAAGGCTACTTACTATCTCATTTAATCTTTTTAGCTATCATATATTCTTCCTAAGTTTCATGAGATCGTCTACATTTAGCTGATATCAAATATGAAAGACGTCGCCGGTACAGAAGGGGTTAAGCGATATTATTTTGCTAATTAAGTACCTGTATTAGTCACTGGTGGTAAACATGATATTAATTAACCCTTTGATACCTCCACGTGTTTACAGAAGGGTTTAAAATTGCCAGAAAACAATTGAAAAAGGCTTCATCGTACTGAGAGGTTGAACAACACATTAAATTCAACATCAACGATAATAACTCAAGTCTTTTAGATAAATGGTATAACTTGCAACAGGTGGAAATAATTATCTAGGCTTATATCTATTTATATCTCAATTGGTATCTGATTTAGTCTATGTCTGTCACTCCGCCTGCCTGTAAGTGTATAGCATATCTGCCTGGCAATTTATATCTAGCAAATATATTAAAATTTACTATTTTATTATTCTATATTGTGCTTTTAGATATTACATTACTTTATATTACTATGTCATATGTTGTTAAATAATTAAATTACATCTAAAACTGTACAGTATTATACTAATATTATTACTTGGTATTGATCAGGCGGCGGTGAGAGTGGCGTAGGGGGCCGTAGGAGGAGATCCACCCAAGACCACCAGGACCCACCCAACACCAACAAGGCCAAACACCAGCCATTAGTAAGTTCTAGCTATAGTTAGACGATTGTGTGCAGTTTAAGAAGGATATGTGGCAGGAAAAAGGGTTTCAGTGAGTTAGCTAGAAGCCTGTTAATTGCTGGAGGCCTCTTCTAAACTGAATATCTTATAATAGTAGCCAAAATAAAACTAAAAAGCCTTCGCCGGTACAGAAGGCGTTAGTAAGTTCCACCCAAGGCCGCCAGAACACCACCAACACCAACAAGGCCAAACACTAGCCCTTATTTTTTGGTCGATTTTGGCCAACCTTAGTCTTCTCTGTCTGTCTCTTTTACTGTCCTGTTGTTCTTTATGGGGGCAGGGGGCTAGGAATCCTCCACCTCTTGTAAAATTCACCTACTAGACGAGACAGCTAAGGGGCGAGGGAACGCGAAAGTGGTCATGTACCCTAAGAATTAGAACTTTAAATGTAGTTTCTGTTCGGGCTGTCTCGAGTCGGCCAACCCCGGCTATGGGGTATGTGCCTGAGTACTTTATATACATACATACATACATACATACATACATACATACATCACGGTCACGGTGGCCGAGCGCGCTTAGTACTCTGTATTGGGAGCGCTAGCTCTGGTGTCGGGGGTTCGATCCCACGCGCCGGCAGGGGAAGTTCTCTCAAAACTTTCCCTGGCCGTGAAGACAAGATCTGGGCGGATCGTCTCGGGAGACCCACAAAGTCTCCTGCCCACGTCCTACTCCCTTGGGAGTATGTAGGCGCTCTCGTTAGCTGCCAGGATCAGTCTGTTGATCCATTAGGATAAGATCTAGGTTAGGTCTGTGTATTTTCAGCCCCATTGGCTGCCGGCTTGAAATAAACCGATTATTATTATTATTATTATTATTACATATAATCATTTGGTCACCGAGCGTAAAATGATAGTTTGAAGTGAATGTACTTAAATATCTTGTACAGTCACACATAAAAATTCGTGGAACTACCGTATTTCTCTTTATGGAAGTATATCTCTGGAAGCGAATGTATGCATATATTTTTCTATACATCAACTATAAAACTATATATACTATTTATTGAAAAGCAAGTTCCGTCCAAAAACCAATTAACCACTTCTGTACCTGTGACGTCCTTTTCATTATATTCTGACAACTATTAGCCGATTATATTCAAGTTAGGAACGACGTCTACTAATTAAAAGGCTCCAGACTATCTCAATTAATCCTTCTAGCTCCCATATGTCCTTTCTAAGCTTCATAAAATCGTCTAAATGCAGCTGAAATAAAAACAAAAAGACGTCGCCGGTACTGTACAAGTTAAGGGGTATACGAATATCTATAAGTAACTGTACCTTCTGTGACATTCCAGACTTCCCAGAACATCGTGTTGAGGACTGGTAACGAGAGGACAAAACGAGCAGGTAATATATTTGTGCGTTTTGGTTTATTGTCTTTCCTATGTTCCAATGGATCGTTTTTCTGGACCCCCTTTTTCCTCATGTTTAGCCCCATTAGTTTTCAGATTGTATGACCTTCGGCCCAAGAGTTGGCGATTTAAGACTTTTCGCCCCATTTCTTTATCAATATTAAGACTTTTTGTGTCACTTAGGTGTCAATTTTTTTCCTGGCGAGCGAAAGCGAGCCTGTAATGCTAGAGAAAGTGGCCTTCGGCCGGGACATTTTTCTATCGAACAATGTACAAATTTAGCTAGAAGGATATATTTTTGTTTAAGCTTTTAAGGTCTAGGGAGGAAAGAAAAATTATAAAAAAAATTGCGTCATATAGCGGTATGCCCAAGAACATATGACGCGATCGCGTCATATGGACTTAGTGAAATAGCTCAATAAGTAAGTTAGGCTATATGACGCATTTGCGTCATATTGAGCTCAGTAAGTTGGGTAAGTTAGATCAGAATCTGTTGGTTGATGGCAACCTCATATATCTCTGACCTCTACTGATACCTCAGTGTCAGAGAAAGTATTTTGAGGGAAATACCGGGCGCTCTGCCACCCCATCAGAAAGTTAGCAACTTATGTCTGGGGGGGTATAAAGCCAGCACACTGTAAGTCACATTGCTGACATTGAATTACAGTTGTTGAGAAAAAAAAAACAAAAAAAACAAAAATCACCGAAATTACCCCATGAGCCAAATGGTTAGTGTTCAGTGAATTGTTATCCCTTACAATACCGGTGACGTCATTTTAACATTACCCTGGCTACTATTAAACCATTTTAATCAGTTTATAATAGGCCTCCATCAATTACTATCTCACTTAACCCTTTTTACTACCACAGATCATTCTTAACACCTTAAGAGCGGCCTATTATAAGTAGCGAGTGAGAGAGGGAGGAGGGAGCTGAGATTCGTGTCAGTAGGTTCTTAAGCTGCATAGTATCGTCTAAATAGAGTTAAAATTAAATATAACACACGTCGCTGGTACTCAATTTATTTCATATTAACAATAATTTTCCTTGGAACTCCGTTATTACCAACGTAACCCCAGTTAGCCTAGCTTCAGAGGGTAGTGGTTATTTGTTGGTCTATGTAATCATTTATTTTGTAGTAACCTCGCTAGGCCTTGCAAGACCTTAATAGACCTTAAACAGGCACCCCCAAGACCTTCCTTCAAGATATATTTGTATATTTTTCGGTAGAAAAATGTCCCGATCGAAGGCCGGTTTCTCCTAGAATTACAAGCTCGCTATCGCTCGCCAGGAAAAATCGACACATAAATGGCATGAAATGTCCTTATAATGAACAATAATTGGGGTGAAAGGTCTTAAAATCACCAAAATACAGGAACCAACGTCATAAAATCTCAAAGCTGTAGGGACTAAACATGAGGGAGAAAAGGCAACTACCTCTCCCCCTTAACCCACTGAGCCCCAGCTAGTTAATAATAAATGTACCACTAGGGGCCAGAGGGTTGTCAATTTTGTTTTTTCAGAAAACACCTGGAATGGGTTAGAAATGAAGGAAAACCCACAAAAAACGATCCCCTAGGTCATTAAGGGGTCCTATGGGGCGCCCGAAAGTCGGAATTACAAGAGGGGAAATGGGTAGGCAAAAACAGTTTTTGCACGCTCACGAGCACGCGGTTGGACTTTGAGAGTTTTCAACCATCGGCATTGTTGTGTGGGATACTTACACAGTTCCCATACAAATCTGAGCCCTCTAGGTGCCATAGGACCGGAGTAATTAAACCCCGACGCAACATATGCGTCGTGGGGCTGTGAGGAAAATACATTGCCGACGCACTGTTTGCGTCGCTTGTCCTCAATGGGTTAAGTTAACTTAACCCTAAACAGATAACTTGCATTATACTTGTACAGACATAATATATGAACCAAAGAAGGCAAATATCTCCTTACACATTGAATACCAGCGACGACGTGTGTTATATTGTATTCAAGCTAGATTTAGACGATATTATGCAGCGTAGGAAGGATCTGGGGTAGTTAAAAGTGTTGGTGGATATAGTTTGAAGCTTTATTATTGCTAGAGGTCCTTACTAAGCTTTATTATTGCTAGAGGTCCTTACTAAGCTTTATTATTGCTAGAGGTCCTTACTAAGCTTTATTATTGCTAGAGGTCCTTACTAAGCTTTATTATTGCTAGAGGTCCTTACTAAGCTAAATCAAATCGTCAAATAGTTGCCAGACTATGATAAAAGGGACGTCCCTGGTACTGGATGGGTTAAGGGGAGGTTTGTAGCTTCCTCCCAAGACTTCCATCAGGCTTCAAATAATACCCTAAGATCCCCCTATGACATTGGTTTACATATGTTCCTGGCCAAAGGCCTGTTCTTCCTAAACTACAGGCTAGCTATCGGTCGCTAGGAAAACAATCGACACCTACATATCACAAAAGGTCTTAAAATTGACAGATATGGGGGGAAAAGGTCTTTGAAATCGCCAAACTAATGGGGTGAATGTCTTAAAATATCAAAAGTAATGAGGGTAAACATGAGCGAGAAGGGAGTCCAGAAATATAACCCTTAAGTGAATATCTCCCCTTAAAATTTGCATTATTTACCCCATAGAATCAAAGGAGAAAACACGTTGATCGCAAATGATGCTTAGAAAAGTAATTGAATATAAGGGGGTACTACTCGCTTTTTCTGCACCCCCTTCTTCCTCATTGTCAATTTTTTTCAATATTAAAACCTTTCGTGCCCTTTATGTGTCGATTTGTTCCTAGCAAGCAAGAGCGAGCCTCTAATTATAGAAGGAACCGGCCTTCGGCTGCGACATTTTTCTACCAAAATGTTTACAAATTTATCTTGAAAGGGGATCCAGGGGGTGTTTTTCTAAGCTTGTTGAAGGTCTAGCGAGGAAAGTAAAACATAAATACATAAATAAATATAAACTGTAGACCAACAACCAAGCACTACCCCCTGAAGGTTCTTTGAAGCTCACCAGGTTGACGTAAATACATTCATGTTATCACCAACCCACCAATTAGCTTCCCTATAAAACTAATTAATGAAATCAATGAAACTAATGAATATATGTGGTGCTCCAAGGATTCGAACCTAGGATACTCACACCGAAATCACAATGAAATAATAAAATTCTACACTCGGATGCCATAGTCTTGAGCTCACCAGTAAGAACTCGTGGATCCCCTATGTTTTTCTTTATGCAACTATAACTATCTAGATTGCTTTTTGGATAGAACTTGCTTTTCAGTAATTAGTATATATATAGTTTTGTAGTTGATATAAAGACAATTATATTCAAATAGATATATAATTCCATATGAAGAAACAGGTGAAGTCCGCTAATATTTATGAGTGGGCTAGAGACTATGGTATCCGACTGTACTTCTCATTAAGGGTAGATTTTTAGTTTGCTCCCTAGACCTCCATCAAACTAAACAACAATACCACCAAGACCCACTTTCGAGATAAATTTGTAAAAAAAATCGATAGACAAAAGTCCCTGTGGAAGGCCGATTCCTCTTAAATTGCAGGTTCGCAATCGCTCGCCAAGAAAACATCAATCAGTAAATTGCACAAAAAGTCTTAACATTGTCAAAAATGGTGCGAATACTCTTAATACCGCCAAACTAATGGGGCGATCGTCTTAATATCTCAAACCAAATGAAGCTTAACATGAGCGAGGAGGGGGTACAGAAATATAACTCTTAACCCATACAGTACCGACCATGTCCTTTTCTTCATAGTGTGATAACTATTAGATGATTGATTCAGATTAGGAAGGACATCTAGCAAATAATAATGCTCCAAAATATCTCTACCAACCCTTTTAACTTCCGCAGATCCTTCCTAAGCTGCGTAATATCGTCTAAATAATAGTTAGAATAAAAGGTAACACACGTCGCTAGTACTCAAAGGGTTAAGTGAAAATCTGCCCTTAATATTTCCATTATTTAACCCATAGAGTGAGAAGAGAAATGATGCCTAAAAAGTCCTTGTAAAAAGAATTATAGGTTCTTTATAACTCACAAGATTGACATAAATGCAAGAAATATTTTCCCCTTGAGAAGACGCATTTATCCATTTTATTTTGGTTATCAGTAGACAATTTTATGCAATTTAGGAAGGATATCTGGGAATTTACCCGATAACAGCGCCGAGACTCTTAAGAAGTTTTGCTAGGCGAAGGTGATGAGACTCTTAACCCTTAAAAAGCGGCTCACCACATAAGTCGTATTTAATAAAGCTGGACTATGTGGCGGCGCTCGACATAACTCGAGTGGCAATTTCAGCACGTAATGTGGCTGAGAGAGAGAGACAAGTGGTGGCAGGAGACTAGCGAGCGTATGACTGCTCCAGACCACCGCGGCGAACCTACTGACACAAATCTCAGCTCCCTCCTCCCTCTCTCACTCGCTACATACTCAATTATATACTGAAAGTACCGAATTACCTGCTTTTTGCACTCGCGTTGCACGGTTATTGCAAGAAAACTAGCCATCATACAAGGATCGTTATGGTGTCATTCGAAAGCTCTGTTTATGCCCTTTCAGGGATAGGTACTTGTTTTACGTTCTGGGTCTTATTTAGGCATGAAAATGATCACGTAAACAGCCCTATTTTGGCTAAAAACACCCCGCTGTGCGGTACACATAAATAAACCGCATAGGCCGCTCTTAAGGTGTTAAGATCTAAGGCCTAAAAAAAAAAAATTAAAAGACCCCAGTAGCACTCAAAACAAAGGAATATGTGATTAAGTGAGATAATTCCCCTCCATACCTTCTATCACTCCTCCACATATGTCAACCCCCCCCTTCCCCCCATTCAATTATCACCTATTTTTTCTCCTATTCCCTTGTTTATCGGTTTCTTTACCGCACCAATATCTCCCACCCGGTTCCAAGGTCATCTGGACGCATATAGATATCGTGGCAAGAGAGAGACTTCACTAGCGAGACATCAGTCTGGCTTCAGGCCTCGAAAGGGGAGGGTGTACCTCTCGCGTGCCTCTCACCTCATGACTGGACGGTCAGCAATAATTCGTCTTTTTCACCCCCCAAATACAATTCTCACTTGTTTCATTGCTGTTACATGTTAATATCTTCATATTAAACGCTAAAATAGCAGCATATGAATAAGTAATGACGATACTTATTTTAGTCGGGAGTGTACGAAAGTATCTTGCGCTTGCTAGGTTAAAGATGTCAATACTATCTCAATCAACTCTTTAGCTTCCACGCGTTCAAAAATCGTCTAATGATAGCCAGCATAAATTGTCAAAATGCGACATGATTTCACAATAAATTCAATAGTCGCTCTCATTAATTTTACAGTGATGGATGATATGGAGGTTGATGCCACACGAACGGCCTGCAGCAAGTACTATTCTTACTTCAAGCAGCTGCGGGAGATCAGGAGGGGGAGCCGAGTTACTGTTCTGACCCCCACCGGATGCTCTATGGGTAGGTGGATATCTCTCTCTCTTTTTTTTTTTTTCTATGTGGATGAGGGAGACAAAAGGCAAAACTGCCTGTGACGAGTGCCTCCCTTAGAGTTAAAAGAGTGACAGGGCCAAAATCAAGGAACATTCGAGCCAAAATGTCTGGACACACAGAGTTTGAAACAATTTAAGTCATAGGATGAGGGAAAGATGGATTCAGGGAGAGAGTTCCAGAGCTCGGCTGTTGAATAGAAGAACGATTGGGAGTAACGTATCACTCATGAGTTGGAAAGTTGTACAGGTCATCTGGGGGTCCTTGGGGGGTGGGGGTTGGGGTTTCAACACCACCGCTGTCTGCCATGCGCCTATTCAAAGCTCCCGGGCCAGCAGCTGGCAGCTATGTGGGTGAGTTTGGCTGATGTACGATGCCTCCAATTTATTAGTGAGACTCTTTTACACCACCCAAGCGTCATGTGTGCCTCTACAATGCATAAAATAACAATAACTATCACTGAATGTCATTGTAAGTGTAGGTACAGTGTTATAAGTGCGTAAATTCCAGTGTTATAAGTGCCGGTGAGTGGCAAACTTTCCACGCGTCCTGGTTGCCATGGTGACAGGCGGTCATCTTGCCCCTGGATCATAACAAAATGCATGGACAACGTACGCTCAGCCTGCCTCCACTGTATGACTCTCATACTCTCCGTAGCTAAATGTGTGCCTCCACCACAATGTAAAATAAGAAGACCTATCACTGAAAGTCATTGTGAATGTTTGTAGAGTGTTACAAAGTGAGTAAAGTCCAGTGTTTAGAGTACCAAGCCTCGAGCACGTACCGGATGTCATGGTGACGGGCGGCCATCATGCCTAGCTTATCATAACAAAACACACTGACGAACGCATGCTAAGCTTGCCACCACGACTTTCAGCTAAGCTCATATGCTAGCCTGCTTTCGATTTCACTCCCACTATTACTGCATATTATTTTGGTTATGATTATCGTATTGCAAGTGGCACTGTCCCATAATATGCGATAATTTATGGGCAGCTTGTAAGTGTGTGGTAGTTCCTGAAACACTGTGGCAAACACGGCCACATCACAGTCTGGGGAGGGGGAGGTTGAGAAATGAGTCTACAAAACACTGACCTCGGCATCATCACGCAAGGAGCAATCTTTTTGAACAATTGGATATTCTCTATCTCCTCCAGTGTTGGCTGGTAATCCTCATCGTATGATTCTGTAGCACTATCCTGGTAATAATAAACATCGATATCACCTCTTCACCACTCACTTTACGGTGTGAGGTGAGAGGTGAGAGCTATGGAGGTCGAACAAGGTGTGTGACTCGCGAGGGATCGTGTATTGGCGCGCCCCGCCTCGCGCGTCCTCACACCCGCGCCCATCCGTATTTGGGGAGATGCCAACTACTGCTTTTGTTGCACGATATCCTAAAGTAGTTCCCATACAAATATCAACCCTCTACAAGCCCTATAATATGGGTTAATAAGGGCGAGAATAGCCGTCGGTACAGTAACGACACTGGTACTGAGCGTTCAATACATAGCCGTCAGCAATGTCTCGACCCTCGGGCATAACTGGTACTGAACGTTCCATACATAGCCGTCGGCAATGTCTCGACCCTTGGGTTAACTGGTCCTTTAGCTCCTTAGTTCCAGCCAAAATATGGAAATTAGAGGTCTGCTCAGGTGGGGGAGGGAGGCTGAAGAGGAATTCATGGTCTCATGTTGGGCTTGTGAACTTGTGTACTCTGAGGACGTCTTGGGAGATCTAAGAATGGATCAAGTGACTGACTTGGGTTGCCTTATTGGGCCAATCACAGAATGTGTGTATGTGTGTGTGTGTGTTGGGGGGTGGCGAGGTATTAGGTGAGGGTGGTCTTCCGGGTTAGCCGTGCTGACGGCTTCATCTTCCCGTTCGGCCAAGATGATGAGTTGGCAGTCACCAAGGAGCAAGTTCGATGTATCGATGGAGATATTGACCATGTAGAGGGTAGGGCGCTGTGGGTTTAAGAGCCGTAACGGTCGAGTGGAGAACACGTTCACACGGGAATCTGCTTGACCTGGGTTTGATTCCAGCCAATATGGACATTTAGCGGGTGTGGTAGTGCATCCTAGCTTGTTTCACATGCTCGCACCCAGTCAGGGGACACCTCGTCGACGTATACAGACTAATAACACCACATAATAAAGCTACTCCAACAGCTTCCTATCTCTCCAACACCCCTTTATCCCTCTCTACACTCTTCAGATAATAGGAAAAAGCAGAAAACAGCTACGAGATGCCGTTGTAAAGGCTTATCCTTCAAACCCTTTACCTGACCTGACCTAGAAGGACTGGGGCCATCCATATTGTCGGATCAAGTTCTGTGGCAGAGTAGAACATGGTGGTGGGGGAAAGTGGGTGGTGAAAAGGAAGCAGGTGAGTGGAGTGAAGGGTAATTGCTAATTCTGCCGTCAGAAATACCTGCTCGGGGGTTTGGTCATGTTGACCGTTAGTGACAACCTGTGGTTTGGTGGGTTGTTGGGTGGGGGCCATGTTGTAGGGGGGTGTTGGTTCATTTGGGGTAGCATGGGCGAAGGTCAAGCAACGGCTCTCTAATTCCAGCCAGGAGCGGTTTAGGTATGTTGAAGGCCGCAACGATGGTGCCTGCCTTGAGATGAAGGGGAAGGGTCCTGGTGGTTATGACGACCTGGATGGGGTCTCTGTTATGCATCAAGGACACCGAGAGCGCCTCCCTATCTGCTTAAATTAAATTCACCCCACCGATCATTTATATAAATATAAAGAGTGCTTGTTTTCCATGGCTCCCCATGTGGTGGTCTGGTGTGAGCCCAGAAATTACGATCAAATCAGAATAAACTAATCAACAGTTGTACATGCATAAACAATATGTTGGACACTGCTGTAATTCAACATGTTATTTTGTTATCCCACTGTATATGCATATGGATCACTCTTTTCGAACTTAGGATGAATACCATCAAAGATATAACAGAAAAACACAGATAGTGGCATATGCACTATCCTAGGTGACCATGCACAAATAGTACTAGGCGAAATCAACGGTGAAACAACTTTGGAAGTGGCCAAATAGGTGTTGGACGCAACATTCAGGTCACCCCTCACTCAAAATTACAAAGGATGTGCACGATTTTCAGGTACATTTCCAGAAACTGTACCGTGTGGCCCACCCCAAATTGACCCAAGCGGAGAGAGATATAAGCTTGTGTGGTGCAGCCATAATAGCCACAGCACCCCCGTCAGTTTCCCTGCACTTCATCTGGAAGGACAGGATGACCTTTGACTATGACATCAGAGTTGCCCAGAGTGCAGCAATCCCTTATATAAGAGGGGACTCCACTGGATCTGGAGCAGAATTCCCCACCCTGTATCTCTGCTTGTCGACTATCTTTCAGGACAGTGACAGAAACAGACTGTCTTAAGATTCCCCTCAAATGGTAATCTGCATTCCAACTTTGGTCCATTAGGGACAATGACGAATAGAGGTGCCTCGTTACCACTTCACAGTGGTGGTATGGTCATCAGGGGTTAACAGCATTAGGCTGTGGGACGATATGCATCTGTAGTACACAACCCTATTGCGGTCCAACCTTCGATGCACCTGGTTCTAGTTCCAAGTTGCTTCCATCTTGATTGCCAGCTTCATATGTGTTGTAATGACTCCAAAAACAGAATAGCTTCACCATGGAGGGCATAGGAGCCTGGCCAGGGTGCCAGAAGTGATATGAAGAATTTGGTTTGAATAATTAGTCAGCTGGGTGCTACACAACAACAACATGGGAAATATGCTTCCTAGACCAAGAGAAGATCTAAGAGGTCCTAAAAAACACACACACACACACACACAGGCTAGCGATGGCGCAATTCGCAAAAGATGTGAACAAATAATGTGTTGCCATGGAACTGTCTTTTCAAAATAAGTGATTTAATGGTAATAACTGACCTACTCCAATAGATCATGAACATTATCATCGTCCCGAAACGGCACAAAGTTAAACTGGACTACCACGGAGTAGACTGCATTTTGCAAAACAGACACCTGAACTGAGGGCTCCTATAAATTCAAATTCAACCACATCCTTAGCCACAAACATCTGGAGACTAACCCCTAATTATACTACTATGGGGCCCAAGACGCCTAAACCTAATGACAGCAATGACGACATGGCAGACAGGCAAAACATTTTGATTGGTGGAAAATGGTATGAGAGGTCTTTGTCCAGCAGTGGACTCCTCATAGCTGGTGTTGATGATATATTTAGTATATTTTGTTACATAAGTATTGTCATATTGTAATGCATGTTTTCTATACAAACAGATGACTTCAAGGAGAACATGTGGTTCAACCCTCTGTGTGGTGTGGAAGTTGTATCTGACAACTATGGCAACTACACCTATCATCTTAAGGGTAGGTATCTTCACTATCTATAAATGTTTACACATTCTTGTCCTTCTATCTCCAATCAAGCCCATATTTGTGCATTTTTCTGTTATATTTACATTAACCATTGTATTTAACTATGTTGGTGGTGCAATGGTTTAGATGATTATGTTCTGGGTGTGGTGTCCCGAGTTTGAATCCCGGGAGGACCATATGCTTTCATGAGTTCATTCAAGTGCATTGGGGTTTGTAGTTGATGATTAATGTTAAGAACGGGGTGTTACTTAATATGTATGTATTTAGATATCCATATGTATCCTGTTCTCATCCTACTAATCTCTCTATTTACTGTATATAAATATATGTTTACGTACATGTGCACACCTATTGCCAGACATATGTATGTGTATTCACACAAATGAAAAAAATGCATGCACAAGAAGAAGAAGAGAGAGAGATTTGCTTAACCCATTAAATACTGGTGACGTCCTTTTTATTATATTCTGGCACCTTTTAGACGGTTTTACTCAGCTTAGGAAGGATGTATACCCGTTAAAGATTGTAGACCATCTAAATTGATCCTTTTAGCTACTATACATTTTTCTTAAGCTTCATAGAATCGTCTAAATGCAGCTGAAATAAATAGAAATCGCCGGTACTGTAAGGGTTAAAATCCCTACAGGAGCCGGCTGATTAACCCTTTATACGTCTTTTTGGTTTGATTTTAGTTACATTTAGACGATTTTAGGAAGCTTAGCAAGGGTATATGGTAACTCTGAGGATTAATTGAGATAGTCTGTAGTCTTTTAATATGTAATCGTCCTTCCTAAGCTGAATAACATTTTCTAATAGTCTCCAAATTAACGTAGTTGCATTAAGCATGGTTCACACATTCATGAGTGTGAGGCCGAGTTAATGTTAATGTTAACTCGTGGTACCGCGGGCAAAAATGAGCCCGAGTGATCAAATTTTCAAGTCAACACGAGGCACCCTGAGTTACCACGAGTGCAATAGAGTCCACTAAGAGTCACAATGAGTCACCACGAGTGGGCAGCGAGTGACCTGCGAGTGGTTGAATATTTGAATTTTAACTATCATTTTCGGATTAGGAGTAGATACAAGCCACCACGAGTAAGACACGAGTCACTACGAGTACAACACGAATTACTGCAAGTATGACATGAGTCACTGAGAGTCACTGAAAATTGTAACATTGCGTTGAGGGTATGCTGGGAATGCCTCCCATTGTCTATCTCTCTATCTATTGTCTGACGCCGTGATCCCCGAAGGGATGGCCACGAAAGAAACGCCCCCATGCACCTCTGTCCCCAGTCAGTCGACGCACCTCCTCCCAACCAGCACCGCCTTCATCCATATACTTCTTCACTCCATCCTTCCACCTCTCTTTCGGTTTACCTCTCCCTCTCTGTCCTCCCACCTCACTCTCGTACACCCTCTTATTCATTCTCTCGCTCTCCATTTTATTTATTAGCTGCGGTTGTGGACGGCCATCGCTCATTTCCTCATCCTATCAACTCCGGTGTTCCTCAGGGTTCTGTCATATCTCCTAGTCTCTTTCTAATTTTCATAAATGATCTTCTCAACTGTACATCCAGTCCCATCCATTCATATGCAGACGACTCTACTTTACACCACTCAATTAGTTTTCCAGAACGCCCCAGCCAGCAATCCCTCAAAAGTAAACGTAATGAAGCCATACAATGCTTATCTTCTGATCTAGCTTCTATTTCCAATTGGGGTAGAGATAACCTTGTTGCATTTAATGCTTCCAAAACTCAATTTATCCATCTTACTACTCGTCAGGAACCTCCACAGGACTATCCCTTATTCTTCAACAATACAAAAATCAACCCTTCATCTTCCCTCAATTTTCTCGGTGTCTCTTTTTCTTCTGCTCTCACTTGGAAAGACCATATTACCAGTCTCGCTAAGGCAGCCTCCCAGAAGCTGGGTGTGCTCAACCGCCTCAAGTTTTTTTTTACCCCTGCGCAGCTTCTTGCTCTGTACAGGGGCACAGTGCGTCCTTGTATTGAGTATTGTTCACATGTGTGGGGAGGATCCTCTCACAGCGCACTCATAGATAAAGTAGAAAGGAAAGCCTTTCGTATCATTAACTCCCGTCCACTCACCAACTCTCTGTAATCTCTCTCTCTCTTCACCGCAATGTTGCATCTCTCTCGCTATTCTATCGATACTACAATAAACAGAGTTCCTCGGAGCTTTTCAAGTGTATACCACCTCCTCTACGTAGGGTACGTAGTACCCGCCTTGCAACACAATCCCACCCCTACTCTGTGCAACTCTCCAACTCAAGAGTGAAACGTTATTCTCAGACTTTCTTCTATTCAACTGGTGAGCTCTGGAACTCTCTCCCAGAATCAGTCTTTCCCTCTTCCTATGACTTAAATTGCTTCAAACTCCGTGTGTCCAGGCATTTTAGCTCGAACGTCCCTTGATTTCGGCCCTGTCACTCTTTGAAATCTGGGGGAGGCACTCGCAGCAGGCAGTTATGCCTTTTGTCTCCCTCATTCACATAATCTGTGAATCATTTCCGATATGATGGAATCAAAGAAAACATTTTCCAACAACTCATAATCAGCAAAAATGACACAAAATGTCAATTAATAATATGTTACAATATTTCCCCCAACATTTTGTTTACACACACTTTCAAGGCGAAAATATGCCATTCACAAATAAAAATAAAATAAAATACAAAATAAATAAAAGGTGAATCTTCCTACGTTGGAGGCTCACACCAATTACCTGAGCGTCTATCTGGAGAAGTTAAGGGAAAATCTTTAGTTGACTCTTTGTTATTTCTTTTTTATCAATGTGCTGGAAGGATATTATATTTTCAATTCCATCGCATTAGAAATGATTCATAGATTACAAAGAGACCAAATATGAAATAGTTACGTTAATGTAAAAGGGAGATATATAGATGCATTAGATAGATAGATAGACAGAGTAGCTAGGTCCAAGCAATCGATAAAATGCGAACATAAATGACACAGACTTAAGTTTCTGAAAGGTCAAAGTTTACATTTTTATGGACTCTTTCAGTTTATTATTAGTTTGCTGGAAAGATACTATTAATTTTTTAATATGGCTTCCTTAAGGGACGCTCTACTGGTGATCTTCTTTCTTATCTTACTAACTCTTGGTCATCCTCCTTTTGGGACTTCGGTGAAACTTTTTCTATTGCACTAGACATATCGAAACCTTCCATAAAGTCTGGCACAAATCTATAATTTCTAACCTACCCTCCTTCGGTTTCTATCCCTCCATCTGTGCCTCTGTCTCTAATTTCCTCTCCGGCCGTTCCATAGCTGTGGTTGTGGATGGCCATCGCTCACTTACTCACCCCATAAACTCCGGTGTTCCTCAGGGCTCTGTCCTATCTCCTATTCTCTTTCTAATTGTTATAAATGATCTTCTCAACTGTACCTCAATTCCCATCCATTCATACGCAGACGACTCAACCTTACACTACTCCATTAGTTTTTCAGAACGCCCAAGCCAGCAATTCCTCAAAGACAAACGGAATGAAGCCATAGAACACTTAAATTCTGATCAAACTACTATCTCCAATTGGGGCAGAGAAAACCTTGTTACCTTTAATGCTTCCAAAAGGACCATATTACCAGTCTTGCTAAGGCAGCCTCCCAGAAGCTGGGTGTGCTCAACCGCCTTAGGGGGTTCTTTACCCCTGCACAACTTCTTGCTCTGTTGAGGGGCACAGTGCGTCCTTGTATTGAGTATTGTTCACATGTGTGGGGAGGTTCCTCTCACACCGCTCTCCTAGACAAAGTTTCATTAACTCCCGTCCACTCACCAACTCTCTGCAATCTCTCTCTCTCCGCCGCAATGTTGCATCTCTCTCGCTATTCTATCCCTACTATAATATTCAGTGTTCCTCAGAGCTTTCCTAGTATATACCACCTCCTTTACGTAGGACACGTGGTACCCGTCTTGCAACACAATGCCACCCCTACTCTGTGCAACTCTCTCCCAGAATCAATCTTTCCCTCTTCCTATGACTTAGATTGCTTCAAACTCTGTGTGTCCAGGAATTTTGGCTCGAACGTCCCTTGATTTTGGCCCTGTCACTCTTTCAACTATGGTGGAGGCACTCGCTATAGGCAGTTCTGCCTTTTGCCTCCCTCACTCACATAGAACATAAAAAAAGAAAAAAGAAATGATTCATAGATTAAAAAATAAATAAATAAGACATAGTTGTATATATGTATACGGGAGATAGATGAATTAGATAGATAGATAGACAGACATTTGATGCATAAATAACATATCGAGACCTTACTGTATAAAATATTTATATTGGTATATTTGTATATATAAATATTGAGTTTTATGATATGACATTGTATTTTATATATTTATATATTTGTTCGTATGTTATTATTTTGTTATTGCTCATATTCTATGATTCTTATATAATTTCTCAAGTTATATTTTAGCTAGGTATGATCTTTGACTATTTAGTATTAAGTTTATGTAATTGCGAGTTGCCGCGAGTGTTCATGAGTCATTTACGAGTAGTTATGAGTAGTTACAAGTCAATAAGAATATTGTCGAGTCACCGAGAGTTATCGGACTCACCGTTCAAAGTTCGTGCAGGGGTGAAGTTTTGCCGGACATGGCAGACCCACTGCGACTGGCCGCGAGTCAAACACAAGTCGCCAGAGTCACTACGAGTCATCGATTTTTACCACAGGGAGGTGCGCGAGTCCAAATTTTGCCCCACTCGTGGTGACTCTAGCTCACACTCGTGTATGTGTGAACTAGGCTTAAGTATGTAAATACTGTGAATCTACACACATTGGTGTGTGTGTGTGAATGAGTGTGTGTATGTTAGTGTGTGTGTATGTTATTGTGTGTGTTTTGTGTGTGTGTGTGTAGGCCCTTTTAATTATCTATGCATGTACCAGTACATATAATTGTTGCCATCATTGCAGGGAAGTCATATAAATACTGTATGTGTATAAGATGAACCTATGTTACGCGTGTACCCATGTTTACTAGTGAAACTCTGTATTTCGCTAATAGTGCAGCACTCTCGCCATATTGATGATGTGTTTGTTAAATATAATTATATGTAGTTTCAATTCATGTTCAACATTTGACTTTTTAATTTTGTTAGTTCAAGTAATACTAGATGCCTTAAAGAGAGTTATTCCCATAAGGCTCAGCCAGATATTATTATTTTGTTCATGTCATATAACACTTTTGTAATCCACCGGCTAAACAAAATAATCTGAATCTGAATTGAGAATACTGTATAATGGAAAGGACGTCACCGGAATTGTTTGGGTTAATTGGTCTAACCCTCATCCGGGAGTTTAAGGGGAGGGTATTATATTATATATTTGTATGTTCGGTATTTGTAAAGGAGCCTAGCGCCACTTTCAAAAATTCGATACGACAGAGAGCAAAAATACATGTTTAGCAAAGATTAGATATACACCATAAATAAGAGAGAGTGGTGTGGAGAGGGAGGAATTGCACAGGAATCATCCAAGGTAGAAATTGTAGCAAAGTTTGAGCAAAGAGTTCAGCTTTGTCAGAGGAAGAAGTACCATCAGAAAGGAAAAATTAAGGGAAATTCCAGTGAATTAAATTATTGGAGAGATTTTTGCTAGATTCCAGAAAGACTGGGAAAACTAAAGTTAGAAAGTTCAGTGCATTTAAAATAATAGCATGATGGATGGTTAGCTGCAATATTCTAACAAATTATTAAATAAGCTGATATGGGAATTATATATTGACTCTACTTACAGATTACTTTGAGACTGAGGACACAACTGGCCCGGAGAAACTACGCTGTCCTTCATGTGCTAAAGAATGCTGGAAGGATGAATGTAAGTTACCTACATACTTCTCCAGCTCTGAGAAATTCATGATAGTCTGTGGAGAACCCAACTAAGATAGCCAGGCAACTGTAGGCCTACATACTGTATATGAGTAATAGGAAGATTCATTTGTTATTGAAAAGATAACTTCGTTCCTGACCCTGCAAACAACAGGTGATTAAACAATGTTCATATCTATAGCGGCATTCATTAAGATAATGAACTGAAATTTTATATACGAATTCGACCAGAAAAAACATCCCTACTATGCATTTGCTTTGTAGGCTAAGAACACTGCACACCTACCCCATCAAAACTTGGGAAGCAAATATTAGATTGTTTGTCACTACATTTATAATTATACAGTAGATACCGAGCTGAAATTTTGAATCCATGAAACTTGAAATATATGAAGCACCTTATCTGCTGTTTATGTCGCTGGAATAATTTCATAACTGCATGCTAAAATGCAAAGTTATTGTTTACAAACTATTAATTTGGCGCAATGATTGTTAAGATAAGGGATTGATACATTGTGCTTATAGTATATACTGTATATATGAATATATAGCCTATATATATATATATATATATATATATATATATATATATATATATATATATAATATATATATATATATACAGTATATATATATATATATAATTATATATATACTGTATATATATATATGCATATATATATATATATATATATATGAGGGTCCGAGGCTGGGGGTTGAGACTGTGAAGCACAGAGGCCAAGCAGCTTCAGAACAAGATCGGGAAAGGAGGAGGCTGTACAGAAGAAGAAAATTACTCACACAAAGACGCACACATCAAAATCTACAGGATAGGCAAAAGGTCGAAATAGATAGAGAAATTGTGGAAATTGAACAAAGGCTAAGAATATCATATGAACTACAACATATGGAAGAGGAGAGGAAAGCTATTGCAGGTATAAAGGAAAATTCCAAATACTTCTTTTCATACGCCAAACAAAAGGCTAAAACAACATCAAACATCGGCCCACTGAGCAAAGGGGACGGTTCTTTCACAGGGGACAAAAAGGAAATGAGCGAACTCTTAAGCAGGCAGTATGAAATGGCATTCAGTGAGCCTGATGAAACAAAAGTCATCAGAGACCAAAATATATTTTTCATGGAAACCTCCCCCACGGAAACCCCTCAGATGCTGGATATTGATTTCGGTCCAAAAGACATAGAAGAGGCCATTTCCAACATGCCATCCCACTCGGCACCAGGCCCGGACTCATGGAATTCGATCCTAATGAAAAAATGTAAGGAAAACCTCTCAAAACCCCTGGCTATAATGTGGAGAAGGAGTCTAGACACTGGTGACATACCAGATAGCTTGAAAAACGCAATAATTGCCCCACTGCATAAAGGAGGGAGTAAAGCACTACCAAAAAACTACCGCCCGGTAGCTCTAACCTCTCACATCATTAAAGTTTTCGAGCGAGTCCTGCGAAGCAAAATTTCAACATTCATGGAGACAAATGAACTACACAACACCGGTCAACATGGGTTCAGAGCGGGAAGATCATGTCTCTCACAACTTTTGGAACACTATGACAAAATTCTTAAAGCGCTAGAAGAAAAGAAAAACGTGGATGTCATTTACACCGATTTTGCTAAGGCATTTGATAAATGTGACCATGGTATAATAGCCCACAAACTGAAAGCAAAAGGTATAACTGGGAAAATCGGACGGTGGATATACAATTTCCTCGTAAACCGAAAACAATCGGTAGCAGTAAACCAAGTCACATCTGAGCCTTCGGATGTCAAAAGCTCAGTGCCCCAAGGAACAGTGCTAGCGCCCCTTCTGTTCCTCATACTAATTTGCGACATAGATACCAACACCAGACACAGTACGGTGTCGTCTTTTGCTGATGACACAAAATTAAGCAAGATAGTAAACACACAAGAGGACACGGGCCGACTGCAGGAAGACATGAATGTAGTGTTCCAGTGGACCAGGGAAAACAACATGCAATTCAATGAGGAAAAATTCCAATTAATACGGTACGGAGAAAATAATGGTGTTAAAGAAATTGCAAATTACTTAACAGAATCTAACCACATAATAGAACGGAAAGACAGTGTGAAATACCTTGGGGTATTAATGTCTGAAAATATGGGTTTCAAAGTACATAACCAGGTCAAAGTGGCGGCTGCGAAACGTCTAACGGGTTGGATTCTGCGTACTTTTAAAACACGCGGTGAATTGCCTATGATAACGCTCTTCAAATCTCTAGTGCTACCGCGCCTTGAATACTGTAGCGTATTAACATCCCCATACAAAGCAGGTGAAATAAATGACGTAGAGAGTGTACAAAGAAATTTCACATCGCATATAAGTTCGATAAAACATCTACACTATTGGGAGCGTTTAAGAGCACTGAATCTGTACTCACTGGAACGTAGAAGAGAACGTTACCTAATAATATACACATGGAAAATCGCAGAGGGTTTAGTACCAAACCTACATACTCCGATAGTCATGAAATTCAGTGATAGGAGAGGCTGGGAATGCGAAATCCCCCGGATGAATAACAGGGGTGCTATGGGCTCTCTGCGAGAGGACTGGTTATCACACAGAGGCCCACGTCTCTTCAACAAACTCCCACGGCGAGTAAGAGACATGAGGGACATCTCGTTAGACAACTTCAAGAGAGCCCTAGATGTCGAACTGCAAAAAGTGCCAGACGAGCCCATCCTCGCAAGGGAGCGAGCTGTTGCTTCAAACAGTCTACTGCACCAAATCACCACCCATAACGAGGGGCGTCGCGCTCCTTGGTGCCGCTAGAGGAGCGGCGAACACATCCAAAGGTAAGGTAAAGGTAAGATGGAGTTGCTTTGAGCCGTGAAGCTTCGCATGTCTCACTCCCTAGACTGGAGCAAGACCTCACTGGCCTCACCGTGTTCAGCGGTAGAGTGTAAAGGCTATCAGCCTATGCCCGAGAGGGAGTAGTTGGAATATAGAAAGCTTTTTTGTTTACATGCAGTATATATATATAAATATGTATATATACATATAGAGTATATACTGTATATAATATATATATATATATACATATAGAGTATATACTGTATATAATATATATATATATATATACAGTATTTAGTATATATAAATGAGAGAAAATTAGTATAATGAATAATGTCCTTGCAATATTCGTGCAATTTTTCAGGGTTGACTGGGTGGGAGAAGGGAGACCTATCAGAGTCCCAGGTGAAGGCAATATTCAGCAACAGCGACACACCAGACTTCTCAGACATCATGGGCGTGTTCTCTCCCACACTCAAGGACCTGCGGAACTACAGCATCCCGGCCAAGGACTTTATCAGAACATGTAGTTACAATCGTCGGTCCTGCTCTCATAGGTTAGTACAAGTAGTGTCCTGGAATCCTACCCATATATATCAGAACATGTAGTTACAATCGTCTGTCTTGCTCTCATAAGTTAGTACAAGAGGCGTCCTGGAATCCTACCCATATATATATCAGAACATGTAGTTACAATCGTCTATCTTGCTCTCATAGGTTACTACAAGTAGTGTCCTGGAATCCTACCCATATACTGTATATCAGAACTTGTAGTTACAATCGTCGGTCCTGCTCTCATAGGTTAGTACAAGTAGTGTCCTGGAATCCTACCCATATACTGTATATCAGAACTTGTAGTTACAATCGTCGGTCCTGCTCTCATAGGTTAGTACAAGTAGTGTCCTGGAATCCTACCCATATACTGTATATCAGAACTTGTAGTTACAATCGTCGGTCCTGCTCTCATAGGTTAGTACAAGTAGTGTCCTGGAATCCTACCCATATACTGTATATCAGAACTTGTAGTTACAATCGTCGGTCCTGCTCTCATAGGTTAGTACAAGTAGTGTCCTGGAATCCTACCCATATACTGTATATCAGAACTTGTAGTTACAATCGTCGGTCCTGCTCTCATAGGTTAGTACAAGTAGTGTCCTGGAATCCTACCCATATACTGTATATCAGAACTTGTAGTTACAATCGTCGGTCCTGCTCTCATAGGTTAGTACAAGTAGTGTCCTGGAATCCTACCCATATACTGTATATCAGAACTTGTAGTTACAATCGTCGTCGGTCCTGCTCTCATAGGTTAGTACAAGTAGTGTCCTGGAATCCTACCCATATACTGTATATCAGAACTTGTAGTTACAATCGTCGGTCCTGCTCTCATAGGTTAGTACAAGTAGTGTCCTGGAATCCTACCCATATACTGTATATCAGAACTTGTAGTTACAATCGTCGGTCCTGCTCTCATAGGTTAGTACAAGTAGTGTCCTGGAATCCTACCCATATACTGTATATCAGAACTTGTAGTTACAATCGTCGGTCCTGCTCTCATAGGTTAGTACAAGTAGTGTCCTGGAATCCTACCCATATACTGTATATCAGAACTTGTAGTTACAATCGTCGGTCCTGCTCTCATAGGTTAGTACAAGTAGTGTCCTGGAATCCTACCCATATACTGTATATCAGAACTTGTAGTTACAATCGTCGGTCCTGCTCGCATAGGTTAGTACAAGTAGTGTCCTGGAATCCTACCCATATACTGTATATCAGAACTTGTAATTACAATCGTCGGTCCTGCTCTCATAGGTTAGTACAAGTAGTGTCCTGGAATCCTACCCATATACTGTATATCAGAACTTGTAATTACAATCGTCGGTCCTGCTCTCATAGGTTAGTACAAGTAGTGTCCTGGAATCCTACCCATATACTGTATATCAGAACTTGTAATTACAATCGTCGGTCCTGCTCTCATAGGTTAGTACAAGTAGTGTCCTGGAATCCTACCCATATACTGTATATCAGAACTTGTAGTTACAATCGTCGGTCCTGCTCTCATAGGTTAGTACAAGTAGTGTCCTGGAATCCTACCCATATACTGTATATCAGAACTTGTAGTTACAATCGTCGGTCCTGCTCTCATAGGTTAGTACAAGTAGTGTCCTGGAATCCTACCCCTATACTGTATATCAGAACTTGTAGTTACAATCGTCGGTCCTGCTCGCATAGGTTAGTACAAGTAGTGTCCTGGAATCCTACCCATATACTGTATATCAGAACTTGTAATTACAATCGTCGGTCCTGCTCTCATAGGTTAGTACAAGTAGTGTCCTGGAATCCTACCCATATACTGTATATCAGAACTTGTAATTAGAATCGTCGGTCCTGCTCTCATAGGTTAGTACAAGTAGTGTCCTGGAATCCTACCCATATACTGTATATCAGAACTTGTAGTTACAATCGTCGGTCCTGCTCTCATAGGTTAGTACAAGTAGTGTCCTGGAATCCTACCCATATACTGTATATCAGAATATGTAGTTACAATCGTCTGTCTTGCTCTCATAAGTTAGTACAAGTAGAGTCCTGGAATCCTACTCAGGTTACTCAGTGTAGTGATCCGCTGAAGGAATGAAATACTTTTAATATCACTGCGAGTAATTCATGTCCCCCTTAACCCCTTCTGTACCGATGATGTCCTGTTAACTTTTTGTGGCTACTATTAGACGATTTTATTCCGTTTAAAAAGGGCCTCCAGCAATTAACAGGCTTCGAACTATCTCACTTAACCCATTTTACTACTTCAGATCCTTCGTAAAACTACATAAACCCGTCTAAATTTAGCATGAATGAAATAAAAAAGACGTTGCTGGTACAGGAGGGGTAAATATCACTGCGAGCAGTCACTGTCTCCCTTGAGCAAGGGTATACATATGAGAAGGAAAGGATCTTATATGTGTGGTTCTGCAGCCATAGCTTGGGTAACTCGTGGCCTCAGTGTTCTTAGGGCCCTAGGCAAGGTATGACTTAAGGCCGCGTCTCACACAGTACGTTAGCCGCCGACCACAGCCGATATTTTCAAAATATTTGAATTTTTCCGGGATTGTCTGACATCGTCTGTGATCGTGTAAAAAGATCGCCTCGTATCGTGGTAGGCGGCGAGGGGTGGTCGAGTGGCGCGGAAATGGTCGGCGGTGATCGGCCAAAAAATAGTGGCTGCACTAAATTCTGGCCGATAATCGGCAGAAAAAACGGTTAAAAAACCGTTAAATTTGATCGTGTGACGCCCGTGTATATGTTGTGCAACGAGCGTATGTGAATCCTGGGATATCTTCATTTTCATCCTCTGATCGATGGTTGATTGTGTATGATTTTAGTCTATATATTATATGTGTGTGAGTAGTTTGTGTGTGTGTGTTTGTGCGTGTGTGTGTGTGTGTGCGCGCGTTTCCGTGTTTGGTTGTGTATTATTTAGTTTATATATATTGTGTGTGTGTGTGTATTTTTTTATGCGTGTGTGTGTGTGTGTGTGTGTGTGCGTTTTCGTGTTTGGTTGTGTATTATTTAGTTTATATATATATTGTGTGTGTGTTTGGGTGTTTGGTTGTGTATTATTTAGTTTATATTTATTGTGTGTGTGTATGTGTGTGTGTGCGTGCGTGTGTGTGCGTTTGCGTAGTTGGTTGTGTATTATTTAGTTTATATATATTGTGTGTGTGTTTGTGTGTGCGTGTGTGTGTGTGTGCGTTTGCGTGGTTGGTTGTGCATTATTTAGTTTATATATATATTGTGTGTGTGTGTGTGCGTGTGCGTGTTTGGTTGTGCATTATTTAGTTTATAAATAAATTGTGTGTGTGTGCGTTTGCGTGGTTGGTTGTGTATTATTTAGTGTTATATATATATTGTGTGTGTGTGCGTGTGTGCGTTTGCGTGTTTGGTTGTGCATTATTTAGTGTACATATATATATATTGTGTATGTGTGTGTGTGCGTGTGTGTGTGTGTGTGCGTGGTTGGTTGTGTATTATTTAGTTTATATATATTGTGTGTGTGTGTGTGTGTGTGTGTGTGTGTATTATTTTAGTCTATATACTGTATTGTATGTCTGCGAGTAGTTCTCTCACACTCACTCACTCGCACTCTCTCTCTCTCTCTGCGTGCGTGTGTGTGTGTGTGTGTAGCCTATAGTTAACATAAACATCTACAAGTTTACTAAAATACATCCACTTGTAAACTAATGATATACTGCATCAAAGTCAGTGTATACCAGATCGTGTAATGATATAGGTATACATTCACCTATGGACTACTTAACTACAGCGTATTATTATTATAGTTTTATTCAAGTATATTGGGGTTTGTAATTGATGATTAATGTTAAGAACGGGGTGTTATTTATAAATATATATATATATACAGTATATATATACAGTATATACATAGGGCGGTTCCTTTGCCGTGTCAATATCGTGTGTGGCCTACAACGGTCGTATTTATAGTTCAACATATGTGCGTCTGTTGTGCTGTAAACGTATGGTTGTCAACCAAAAGCGGCATTATCGTGCTTTTAACGTACTTTAAATGTATGACGAACGTGTGATAGCCGAGTGAGTAGCGTCGCCGGTCAGCGATTTATTGTACAACGGCCGTGTTGCCGGCGTGTATGACGTGTGTGTGACGTGTGTGTGACGTGTGTGTGTTGAGTGACTGTCGAGGGTTTGTTGTACAGCAGTCGTGTGCCTGCGAGGATCGTGCAGTGATCCAGTGATTCGATTACAATCGGCGAAAAAGTGCAAGTCGTCCTCTGTCGGCAGCTGTCGAGCGGTGGCCGTACTGTGTGAGACACGGCCTATAGGGGTCGCCATAGCATGTTGTCGGGTGATTCGGCAGCAATAACCCTTTGGCAAATATTGAGAAACCTAAGGATATTGGAAATATGTTTAGTATATCCTTTTATCTAACGGAAGGTAAGTAGATAATGTAAATAATACAATCGCAGTGGGGAGATTGTAGGCACCAATCGATCAGGGCTAGACCCAGGTGAGGTTATAGGCATGTGATAAAGAGTCGCTGGAACTCCTGTTTCACTTGCTTGGCCTCTCTTACTGATTTTCTTTGTGCCTCATTTACACTGAGAGCAATCCAGCTAGCTCTCACAAACACCTCCTCCTCCTATCCACTTCACTACACTAAACATGCACACCACACTTCATTCTTCCACACCAAAATTTAAAAAAAAAAAAAAATTATGAATTGTAGCCCAGCCTCGGAGTCCCCAGGGGGGGGGACCATAAATGCCCCCTCACCCGACCGACCATCCCCTGACGACCCCACACAATTACCTGGACCTCGGCCTGTTACTCTTTCTATTAATTTCTGCAACATTCGCAGACTTTCCTCTAACTTTCACTCTGTTGAGCACCATCTCTCCTCCTACAAACCTGATCTTCTCTTCCTCACCGAAACTCAGGTGTCTGTAGCAACATCCAGCAACCCCTTCTCTGTATCCTCCTACTTTCTCTATCCTAGTTTCAAAGCCAAAGGCGGATGTTGTGCATATGTGCACAACAAACTCACTTGCTCTCGTGTTCCCGATTTCGACTCCTCTGAATTCTCAACTTTATGGCTCAAACTTTCCTGTCATTCTCTTACTAAATATTTCTGTGCTGTCTATCTTTCCCCTAACTCTACCAACTTTCCCAAATTCTTTGACTATCTAAACTCTACAGTGGAACACATTCTATCCATTTCTCCTTTCTCAGAAATCTCTATCTTAGGAGATTTCAACGTTCACCACCGCCATTGGCTCTCCTCTCACACTACTGATCCACCTGGTGAACAAGCCTATGTCTTTTCTATCCTAAATGACCTAGAGCAGTTAGTTCAGCAACCCACCCGTATCCCGGATCGCATCGGAGATCGGCCCAACATTCTTGACCTGTTTCTAACTTCTAACCCTTCTTCTTATACTGTCGATCTTTTCTCTCCTTTGGGCTCCTCCGACCATAAACTTATCTCTGTCACCTGTCCTATCTCTCCAGTACAGCCACCCGATCCTCCTAGCCGGCGGCGCTTGTGGCACTTTGGCGCTGCCGACTGGGAGGCTCTTCGGCAGTACTTCTTTGATTTCCCATGGAATGATTTCTGCTTCCATGGCCGAGGACCCTCGGAGAGTGCTGAACGCATTACCGAGGTAATCCTATCGGGCATGGAAGCATACATTCCATTCTCTTTCTCTCAGACTAATGCTAAAAAATCTTGGTTTACTCACGCCTGTTCTACTGCTGTCCGCAATAAGGAGGAAGCATTCAAACGGTACCGACGCCTTAAAACTCAAGACTCTCATTCTTCATATGTTTCTGCCCGGAATCAAGCCAAATCTATTCTTCGACTTGCCAAACACTCTTTCATCAATAATAAATGCACTGAACTATCCAACTCTAGCTCTTCCCAAGCTTTCTGGCATCTAGCCAAAAACCTCTCCAACAATTTCTCTTCCTCGTCTTTCCCTCACCTTTCCCACTCTGATGGCACAACCATCACTTCTTCCTCTGACAAAGCTAAACTCTTCGCTCAAACTTTTGCTAGAAACTCCACATTGGATGATTCCGGTGCTATTCCTCCCTCTCCGCCCTCCTCTCTCTTACTTATGCCTAATATCCTAATCTCTTCTAAAGATGTACTTTCTACCCTCTCTGGGCTTAACACAAATAAGGCGTACGGTCCGGATGGTGTTCCTCCTGTTGTTCTCAAAAACTGTGCTTCCGTGCTGACTCCCTGCCTAGGCAAACTCTTTCGTCTCTGTCTATCCTCTAACGTCTTCCCTTCATGCTGGAAGTTTGCTCACATTCAACCTGTCCCAAAGAAGGGTGACCGCTCTCAACCCTCCAACTATCGTCCAATTGCTCTTATCTCTTGTCTTTCTAAAGTTTTTGAAACTATTCTTGCTTCCAAATTTCTTAAGCATTTCTCTTCTCATAATCTGCTCTCAGATCGCCAGTATGGCTTCCTTAAGGGTCGCTCTACTGGTGATCTTCTTTCATATCTTACTAACTCTTGGTCATCCTCCTTTCGGGACTTCGGTGAGACTTTTTCTATAGCACTAGACATATCGAAAGCCTTCGATAGAGTCTGGCATAAATCTTTAATTTCTAAACTACCCTCCTTCGGTTTCTATCCCTCCATCTGTGCCTTTGTCTCTAATTTCCTTTCCGGCCGTTCCATAGCCGCGGTTGTGGACGGCCATTGTTCACTTCCTCACCCTATAAACTCCGGTGTTCCTCAGGGCTCTGTCCTATCTCCTATTCTCTTTCTAATTTTTATAAATGATCTCCTTAACTGTACCTTAATTCCCATCCATTCATACGCAGACGACTCAACCTTGCACTACTCCATTAGTTTTTCAGAACGCCCCAGCCAGCAATCCCTCAACGACAAACGTAATGAAGCCATAGAACTCTTAAATTCTGATCTAAATACTATTTCCAATTGGGGCAGAGAAAACCTTGTTAACTTTAATGCTTCCAAAACCCAATTTCTCCATCTATTTACCCGTCAGGATCTCCCAGCGGACTATCCCTTATTCTTCAACAATACAAAAATCAACCCTTCATCTTCTCTCTCAATATTCTTGGTGTCTCTTTTTCTTCTGCTCTCATTTGGAAGGACCATATTACCAGTCTTGCTAAGGCAGCCTCCCAGAAGCTGGGTGTGCTCAACCGCCTTAGGGGGTTCTTTTCCCCTGCACAGCTTCTTGTTCTGTACAGGGGCATAGTGCGCCCTTGTATTGAGTATTGTTCACATGTGTGGGGAGGTTCCTCTCACACCGCTCTCCTAGACAAAGTTGAAAGGAAGGCCTTTCGTATCATTAACTCCCGTCCACTCACCAACTCTCTGCAATCTCTCTCTCTCCGCCGCAATGTTGCATCTCTCTCGCTATTCTATCGCTACTATAATAATCAGTGTTCCTCAGAGCTATCCCAGTGCATACCACCTCCTTTACGTAGGGCACGTGGTACCCGTCTTGCAACTCAATCCCACCCCTACTCTGTGCAACTCTCCAACCCAAGAGTGAAACGTTACTCTCAAACTTTCTTCTACTCAACAGCTGAGCTCTGGAACTCTCTCCCAGAATCAGTCTTTCCCTCTTCCTATGACTTAAATTGCTTCAAACTCCGTGTGTCCAGGCATTTTGGCTCGAACGTCCCTTGATTTTGGCCCTGTCACTCTTTCAACTATGGGGGAGGCACTCGCTATAGGTAGTTAGGCCTTTTGCCTCCCTCAATCACATAGAAGAAAAAAAAATAAATAAAAATAACATATGTTATTGGAAATAATGCTGGATATTGATCTTGTTAGGTATCTTGTAATATGAGCAATATTATATAAAACACAAACATTGAATATTTAAACAAATAATAGCACCTATCTCATGTCTAGGTATATAGTCACCATTGTATATGTTAAAAATTAAAATCTTTGGTTAGTCAGAATCTCACTGACAAGGTAACAAAACAGTACAGTCACTGCCCTTTCTATTTATATGTTTACATCAATGTTAGACTTCTTTTGTGCAGGGGTGTTAGTTCTGTTTTCAACCCAGATTGTAGGTGGACAGTTATTTGTGTGACACTCTCTCAATTTTAGCAACTCTGCATAACCAGAATGGTATTACGCACAAAGATGATGCCTGTATACTGTACACCACCAGTCAGCTTGTCCGTCATCTGTCATCTTCCGTCGTCCGACATCCGTTGTCATTGTCGTGTGTCTGTCCAGAAACTCCTCCTACATCGTTCGATGGATTTTCACCAAATTTCAGTTTTTGTTTCTATTTGTATGTAGGAGACAAAAGGCAGGTTGCCTGTAACGAGTGTCTCCCCCAAAGCCAAAAGAATTACAGGGCCAAATTCAAGGGACGTTGGGGTCAAAATGCCTCGGCACACAGTTGAAGCAGTTTAAGTCATAGAATGAAGGAACGATTGATTGAGGGGGAGACATCCAGAGTTCACTTGTTGAAGACTGAGAAAATTTGCCAATTCTTGGGTTGGAGGGGTGGACAGAATAGGAGTGGGATTGTGTTGAAAGGCGAGTGCCCCACACTTGCCGCAAGGAAGGGGGTATGCACTGAGAGAGCTTTGAAAAACACTGATTGTTGTAATAGCAATAGTAGAGTGAAAGAGATGCAACGTTGCGGTATGTAGAAAGCGATTGTAGGGAACTAGTAAGAGGAAGTGAGTTGATGAAGCGATTGTAGGGAACTAGTAAGAGGAAGTGAGTTGATGAAGCGATTGTAGGGAACTAGTAAGAGGAAGTGAGTTGATGAAGCGATTGTAGGGAACTAGTAAGAGGAAGTGAGTTGATGAAGCGATTGTAGGGAACTAGTAAGAGGAAGTGAGTTGATGAAGCGATTGTAGGGAACTAGTAAGAGGAAGTGAGTTGATGAAGCGATTGTAGGGAACTAGTAAGAGGAAGTGAGTTGATGAAGCGATTGTAGGGAACTAGTAAGAGGAAGTGAGTTGATGAAGCGATTGTAGGGAACTAGTAAGAGGAAGTGAGTTGATGAGACGATATGCTTTGGACTCTACTGTTTCAAGAAGTGCGCTATGGGTGGATCCTCCCCACACATGCGAAAAATACTCAATACAGGAGCGCACTGTGCCCCAATACAGAACAAGCAGAACAAGAAGATGTGTGAAGGTAAAGAACCCACGGAGATGATTGAGCACACCTAGCTTTGGGGAAGTTGTTTTAGCAAGAGTGGTAATATGATCTTTCCAAGAAAGGACGGATGAAAAAGATACACCTAGAATATTTAAAACAGATGAAGGGTTGATTTGTGTATTGTTAAAGAAGAATTGATAGAGTTGCAGAAGGTTGCGATGGAGATATATAGGGAGACATTGGGTCTTGGAGGTGTTGAAAGTACCAAGATTTTCTTAGCCCCAATCAGAAATAATTGATAGATCGAAAGATCTAGGCGCTCTATGGCTCTATGGCACTTTTACGTGAGTTTTGGAGTGATTACATTCTGGGATGATGTGAAATATTAATTGAAAAGTGTTAGGTAGAGTCATCAGCATATGAGTGGATAGGAGTAAAGGTACAGTTAATGAGATCATCAGTTAATATTAGAAAGAGAATTGGAAACTGGACAAAACCCTGAGAAACACCGGAGTTGATAGATTGAGGAAGTGAGTGATGGCCGTCCACAGCTGCAGTCTGAAAGGAAATTAGAGACAAATGTTTGCACAGAGAGAGGGATAGAAACCGAAGGAGGGTAGTTTGCCAATTAGAGATATGTGCCAGGCCATATCGAAGGCTTTCGATATGTCTAGCGCAGTAGAAGTCTCACCGAAGTCCAAAACGAGGAAGACCAAGAGATAGTATGATAAGAAAGGAGATCGCCTTAGTGGTAAAGCAGGGAGGGTTCTGGGGGGCACTCAGTTATGGCCTTGGCCTTGCTCAGGACCTTGGGGCTGCTCGGTCAGACAGCTTGGGGAACAACAACAACAACAACTACAGTATACTAGCGATCTGAAAGTACATTATGGACAGATAAATGCTTAAGAAGTTTTGAAATAAGAAGACATTCAAAAACTTTCCAGATGCAAGAAAGGAGAGCAATTGGACGATAGTTGGAGGGTTGAGAGCGTCCACCCTTCTTTGGTTTAATGAGAGCAAACTTCCAGCAAGATGAAAAGATGCTAGATGACAGTGACGAAAGAGTTTGCCTAGGCAGGGAGTCATGACGGAAGAACAGTCTTTGAGTACAGCAGGAGGAACCCCCTTCTGGACTGTACGCCTTCTTAGTATTAAGCCCAGAGAGTGTAGAAAGTACATCCTTTAAAGAGATTATGATATTAGGGATAAGTAAGTGAGAGGAGGGTGAAGAGGGGTGAATTGCACTGGAATTATCCTAGGTGGATTTTTTAGCGAACGTTTTAGCAAAGTGTTCAGCTTTGTCAGAGTGGAAAAGAGGAAGAGAAGAGAGGAAATAACATTGTTGGAGAGGTTTTTGGTAAGAAGCCAGCAAGCTTGAGAAGAGCTAGTATTGGAAATGTCAGAACATTTGTTATTGATGAAAGGATTTTTGGTTAGTTGAAGATCAAATTCAGCTTGATGCTGGGCAGAAACATGAGATTCTTAAGTTTGAAGGTGACGGTACCGTTTGAATGTGTCCTCCTTTTTATGGACAGCAGTAGAACAAGCGTAAGTAAACCAAGATTTTTGTGCATTAGACTGAGAGAAAGAAAATGGAATGTATGCCTCCATACCCGAGAGGATTACCTTGGTAATGCGCTCGACACACTTCAAGGAAGCACAAATAATTCCATGGGAAATCAAAGAAGTACTACCGAAGAGCTTCTCAATATGCAGCAAAAAAAAAAAAAAAAAAACACACACACAAGCGCCGCCGGTTGGGTGGATAGGATGGCCATAGTTGAGAGATATGACAGGTAAAAGAGATAAGGTCGTGATCGGAGAAACCCAACGGAGAGAAAAGGTTTGCAGTATAAGTATAAGGATTAGAAGTTAGAAATAAGTCAAGAATGATCTCTAAGGCGGTCAGGAATTCGAGTGGGGTGCTGGAGTAACTGCTCTAGATAATTTAAGATAGAAAAGATGCAGGCTTGTTCACCAGGTTGGTCAGTGAAATGGGAGAAGAGCCATTGATGGTGGTGAACATTGAAATCTCATAAGATTGGGATTTCTGTGAAAGGAGAGATGGATAGAATGTTCAAGAACTTTAGAATTGAGAATAAAATGGTCAAAGAATTTTGGACAGTCAGTAGAATTTAGTGAGAGATAAACATCACATAATTATTTAGTTTGAGAGTGACAAGAAAGCTTTAGCCAGAGAATTGAGAATTCAGAAGAATCCAAGTTGGGAACATCAGAGAAAGCAAGATTGTTGCGCACATAGATGCAACATCCACCATTGACTAGAAACTGAGGAAAGAGAAAGTTGGAGGATATCTACAGAGAAGGGTTTGTTGTCAGCAGTCTCAGACTACTGGGTTTCAATGAGAAAAAGAAGATCAGGGTTCGCAGAAGAGAGCTGGTATAATTCATAACAATAGAGAAGTCTCCCATTGTACAGTAATAATGTATGACAATGTTACATGAAATTTGGTATAATATATAATATACTTGTAGTAAAAGTCGTCTACGTTTTAACTGGCTACAAACTGAGACGAATGTTTGGCAAATTCCAGCAGATAAATTTGACTCATGTATAATTAGACAGTATTTATCTAGTATATTAAAAATATAAACGCTAATGGTACGGCACCTTTTAGCGACATAGATCCTGATACAATCTGTCTCAGTAACATTAAATTTGAAAACGTAATGAGATCTTACTATACAGATAATTTTTAAGCTAACAAATATTTACAATTCGAAGGGGTCGATCCATATTTTATCTATTTCATTAATTATACGTAGCATTCCCTCAAGCGTTCTTAGCTTTACCTCATACTTGCTTAGTGTTACAGGATTATCAGACACAAGGATTAAAGAAACTATTGTCAAAATACAGTGTATGGTATTAATGGCTATATGCAAAAGGGAAAATTAGAGGACAAATAAGAAACTTTTTGAGCCATTTAGGTGCCAATTTTTTATCAAGCTATATCGAGCCGGTAACTTTGGCAGAACCCGGCCGAAAAATGTACAAATGTTTCTCAAAGGGGGGCCTGGGGGTAATTATTTAAGCTTGATGACGGTCTAAGGAGTAAACTAAAAACAAATAATAAATATGTAAATGAACAGACTAATACAAATCTCTCCTTTAGGAACAGTGTAGTAATGATGCAATAACTTAAAATGAGGTAACTGAATATGAAGTGCCTGTTAATGGTTCCATAACATTCTTAGTAGCAATTATATCAATTTATGTTTATATAATCTTTTTAGTTTCCTCCCTTTGTCTCCTCCTCAGACACTTCTACCCCTGGCTGAGCGACAACTACGGGAGATGCTATACGTACAACTCTGCCCTCCGGAAGGTGAAGGCCAAAGGTGTTGAGGCCTGGATCCCTGCCAGGCTCCAGCACACACCAGCCTCGGGACCAATGGTGAGTCAAGGCCAAAGGTGTTGAGGCCTGGATCCCTGCCAGGCTCCAGCACAAACATGAGGGAAAAGAGAGTCCAGGAGAAGCAATTACCTCCCCCTTAACCCTATCACTGCGGTTGACATACAAACACGTCCTGGAAATATCCTAGAATTATTAGCTCATTAAAGCCTGTGGAGACAAGCCTGAATGATCAAGACCATAGCAGGCGCCCATCTGCTTAGCAGGAGGTTCGCCGCAGCACTGAAGACTCTCCCCTACGTTTCGCGAGACATATTCAGTGTTGCCAAAGGCAAATGTAGATGATCATTGCTAATTTTTAGCGGATATTGCCAATGTCTTTAATAACGCTGCGGCTGAACCCTGTGAGCTAATTCAATCGTCATTGCCCACGCATGCAAATGCAATCATTGCCATCTGCAGAAACATACTCACACATACAAGAAATCATAAAGTTTGCACAGAAACACAGACACAATCATACTGTAGGTATCATTGCATGTGCAAATACACACACACATGCAATCATACAGAAGCATATGTACTACTTAATTTTCTGATTGCAAAAACTCCTTCGTAAACTGATGAAGCTCATTTACTGATAGCCAGAACAAATGAAGTAATGCGTCCTTGAATGATGGAAGCCTTATAAAAAAGGATATAATCTAGTGGTGTCTTGAAAGATCTCTGTATACCTTGATTCACCAGCTTATATATTTAGATTTACAGTATTTTTAATTAAACAAAATCGATGCACTGCAATGTTGCATGTATCTCTCTCTTTTACTGCTATTACAAAAATCGGTGATCTTCAGAGCTTTCTCAGTGTATACCTCCTCCCATAAGGAGAGTAGGTGGCACACACCTATCAACATATTTCCACCCTTATTCTGTCCACCTCTTAAATGTAAGAGTGAACTGAGAGATAGCGATACAACATTGCAGCATATAGAATAATGTAGACAATATTTAAGAGGAGGTGAGTTGATAAGAATAAGTGCTTTTTGTCTCAACCCTTTTGATAAGTGCAGTATAGGTGGAACCTCCCCACACAAGCAATCAGTACCCAGTGTCGCTGCCAAATTGGAGGCTCTTTGGCAGTACTTCTCTGATTTCCCATGGAATAACTTTTGCTTCCGTGTCCGGGCGGAGAGTACTAAACGCATTACCGAGGTAATCCCCTCAGGCATAGAGGCATACATTCACTTTTCTTTACCTCATTCTAATGCAAAACATTCTTGGTTTACTCACGCTTGTTCTACTGCTTTCATCAATAAGGAGGAATTATTCAACCATTACCGTCGCCTTCAAACTCAGGAATCTCACTGTTCTTATGATTTTGCCCAAAATGTAGCCAAATCTGTTTTCGACTCGCCAAACATTCTTTCATCAATAATAAATGCACTGAACTATCCAATTCCAGCTCTTCCCATGCTTTCAGGCATCTAGCCAAAAACCTCTTCAACAATTTTTCTTCTTCGTATTTCCTTCCTCTTATCCACTCTGATGGCACTACCGTCACTTCTTCCTCTTACAAAGCTGAACTCTTTGCTCAAATGTTCACCAAAAAATCCAATTTGGATGATTTTGATGCTATTCTTCCATCCCCCCCCCCCTCTCTCTCTCTCTCCTACTTATGCCTAACATCATAATCTCTTCTGAGGATGTACACTCTACCCTCTCTGGGCTTAATACTAAGAAGGCGTATGGACTGGATGATGTTCCTCCTGTTGTACTAAAAACCTGTGCTTCCGTGCTGACTCCCTGCCTAAGCAAACTCTCCTGTCTTTGTCTCTCCTCTACCGTCTTCCCTTCTTGCTGGAAGTTTGTTCTCATTCCAACTGTCCCAAAGAAGAGTGACCTTACTCAACCCTTCAACTATCGTCCCATTACTCTAAGTGTTTGCATCTCTAAAGCTTTTGAAGTTATATTTACTTCAAACAAATTTAAGCATTTATCTTCCCATAATCTACTCTCATATCGCTGGTATGGCTTCCTTAAGGGTCACTCTACAGGTAATCTTGTTTCTTAGCTTACTTGCTCTTGCTCATCCTCCTTTCAGTACTTCTGTGAGATTTGTTCTATTGTGCTAGACATAATGAATGCCTTCGATACAATCTGGCACATGTGTAATTCCCAAACTATCCTCCTTCAGATTTTATCTCTGCATATGTGCATTTGTCTCTAATTTTATTTCTCGCCATTCCATAGCTAAGGTTGTGGATGGCCATCGTTCACTTCCTTCACCTAACAACTCCGGTATTACTCAGGGTTCTGTCCTATCTCCTATGCTCTTTCTAATATTCCTTAACGTTCTGCTCAACTGCACCTCCGGCCCAATTCACTCATATGCTGATGACTCTACATTACATTATTCATCTAGCTTTCCACAACATCCCTCCCAGACATTACTTCAAAACTCAAGTGAGGAGGCCACTTTGCACCTATCTTCTGATCTTTTTACAATCTCTGATTGGGGCAGGGAAAACCATGTTACTATCAATGCCTCCAAAATGTTATTTCTCCATTTGTCTACTGTTACGTCCTGGGATATATAAACACTGGGCTCTTTCTATTGGACTAGGTATGCGGCAACAAGCAACAACGGAAAACGCTAGATCCAACCCTTATCTATAAATCCAGGCAACAAACCACCCTAAACCGTCAAGAGTCCTGCCTGGACAACGAGGTATCCTATGACTCGGTTACAGGGTGGACGCACTATAGACTGCTGATAGTCAAGCAGGCTATATAAAAGATCACACAATTAAGTTGACTTAAAGCTTCAAGGAAAAGATAGATAACGGAATTAAATTGCAGAAACAATTTAATAACAAACTAGAAGACAGTACATTTAACGTTACGTTAATTAATACAACTAATCACCCCTGCGTGAAAGAAGGTGAAAGCAAACAGTCCTCAAAACATCGTACAGGTAGACAAGATGCAGGTTTCTAAACTGCATGCGGCTACTGTAGGATCTGATGCTTAGCAAAGAAAATACGTTACGGATTTAGAGAACTCTTAACTCATAAGCAGGAATAAATACTAGTGATAGGCCATACAGTGTATAATGGCATAGGTATAATTAAATAAAGGCAGCAACTCGCAACATAACCACATACAGGTGTGCTTCTCACTCTTAGTCAGGCAAGCCTGCTCGGACAGAGTCTCTAAGCCACACCCTGACTCACAATGCTCACAAAAACGGTAAACTGTGGCACAATAACAAGCATACAGAGATGATAACCCCCTAGATGTTAATCTGCCAGGTGGCAGAGGTCTAGCCGGAAGGATATAGGCTTCGGATACCCGGGCTGAGCCACCTGCTCTAGCCTAGGGACGTTCCCAAGTCTGTGCGCCAAATTACTCTAATTGAAAGGGTGCTCTCTTGAGAGACTCAGATCCCAAGTATCTGACTCTCTCCTGGCGACCCTAAAACAAAAGCAAGACGTGCTAGCGCAGTGCTGAGTGGACTAGGCAAGGGCCCTCACACAACACAACACTAGACACACAGGGACACAGACAAGAAAATGCCCCCAGACCCCCACGGGTATCCTAGTAAAGTCGTGCGGGTCCACAGGACTCGCACCAGCAGACTTTACTTAAAGGATCGCAAAAAGCCTCCCCTCTGGTCTAGCCCCTGCTAACCTGACACTAGAACACACTAGCAAGCATGAAACCACCAAATATGAGACAACAAAAAAGCTTCCTAGGTCTCATTAACAATTACATCTCTGCATAAGGCCCAAAATCCTATCTAGTTATCTGAGAGCTCGTCGTTAATACAATAATAGATATAAGGTCTATCAAGGGGATGGGATAATTAAATAGATTGGTGAAGTAGTAGCTCTGAGTCTTGAATCTGTCTGGACCCCACCCTAGGCATGCAAAATACATCCCATGCTGGGCAACACTCAACACAGTTGCCGGGTCAAAATCCTCTACCCCGTGCGTGAGTCGAAACTAAGCTCAACGTTGCAATCAAATGCATGTGGCAACATCAGGCTCGTCCCAAGCTGGAGTCTCCGCGCGAAGCAACGTCCCCCAGCCGGTCTCTCTCTCCCGCTCGTCTCCTCCCACTCTCACTAGACTTACATCTTATATATTATAATGAAACAATCAACTATCGAGAATAAAATATACTAAGATGCGTTGGTTAAGAATAAGGGCAGCTACAACCTGTGAAATACATAAGAATATCCCAGACATTAGTTACATTGCCGTAGGATATATACTAAGGAAAAGCCTGCCGGCCGGCTGCCACCAGCCGGTTTCTAAACGGCTGGGCAGCCGCTATGCAGACGCGTCACACCTCCCCCAAGATATAAGACCCTTGACTAAGTTCTTCATATCTAACAGAAAGCTTCTCATAGTACCACACACTGTTGCGACACAAGGCACTATATATAAAAAAAATAAAGACTGTTGACCTCCACCGAGCAAGTTCAACTAACTTAGCGACAATAAGCGAAAACATTCAACTTAGATACTGCTACAAAATCTTATACAAAATTCTACACGTTATAAAAAGAAAGAGTTTTTATAAGGTTTTTGCTTTTTTAATTTGTTTTTTTCGGCTGAACTACAGTGACAGCCTATTTTCCTCCACACTCAACCCTCAATCCTGTGGCAGTCTAACCAACATCATCCACCCTTGATAGACAATCCGCTATCACGTTATCAGAACCGGCAATATGGCGTATGTCCAGATTATACTCCTGAAGCATGAGTGACCACCTGGTCAGCCTCATATTCCGGTTATGAAACTGATTCAAGAATTTCAGATGGTGATGATCGGTATAAACGACTACGACTGGTCCGAAAGCAGGAACATATACATCGAAGTGCCTGAGCGCCAGCACTATCGCCAGGAGTTCTTTTTCAATTACAGAGTAATTCCTTTGTGCACTATTGATTTTTTTTACTGTAAAAACTCACTGGATGTTCGATACCTTCATCATCTGTCTGTAACAAGACAGCCCCAGCCCCTACGCCACTGGCATCAGTCGCCAGCTGAAAAGGTCTGCTGAAGTCCGGGGCCCTGAGTATGGGGTGGGTACATAACAGGTGTTTCACCAAGGAAAACGCCTCTGCACACTCAGGAGACCACCGAACTTCTTGTCCTTAGATAATAAGTCAGTTAAAGGTGCAAGTACAGTCGAACAGCCTTTGATGAAGCGACGATAATAGCCTTTCATACCTAGAAACCGCATGATTTGTTTCTTAGTCGTAGGCTGGGGAAACTGATCGATGGCTTTGATCTTTGTCTGTGGAGGGCACACCTGACCCATCCCCACCTCGAATCCCAGGTACAAAACTGTGGCTTTGACAAAATCGCACTTACCCAGGTTTACCACCAAACCTGCTTCATTCAGTTTATTAAAAAGCTGTCCGATGTGAGCACAGTGACTGTTAAAATCATCGTCGTATATTATGACATCATCTAGGTACACCGTACAGTTGGGAATGTCGGCTACAATGTCGTTCATTAATTTCTGAAACGTTGCAGGGGCATTTTTCAGCCCGTATGGCATAACATGGCAACGATATGTGGCACCGTCCACCACAAACCCACACACCTCTCGCGCTCGCTCAGACAAGGGCACTTGCCAATAACCCTTAACAAGGTCTATCTTAGTGAGGAACTTGGCTTTTCCTATCTTATCCACACTGTCGTCCACACGAGGGAGAGGGTAGGCATTTGTGGGGGTTAAACCATTCAACCTGCGGAAATCTATACAAAACCGCACCTTGCCATCTGGTTTGGGCTGCAGTGTGACTGGGGAAGTCCACCTTACTGCACCCTCAAAAATCAGCCCACGTTTCAGCATATAATCCAGCTCTTCCCTAAGTGCTGGTAATTTAATAGGGGGAACACGGTATGGCACTGATTTAAAGGGCGGGTGGTCCCCAACATCGACATCGTGCACCGCTTGAGTAGTGAGGCCAGGATGCTCCGCGAAAACAGCTGGGTTTGAATCAAACAAGTGCTGCACAGCTACACGCTGTTGCTCAGGCAGGTGCAATATCAACTCATGAGCCACTTGTCTAGAATTCCCCGCCCACTGATCCGCGGAAACATGACAATCCCAATTATCCTCCCCCGCAGCTTGACTGTCCCTTCCTCCTTCTCCACCACGATCGCTGCAGATCAACACCGGGACAGTGAGAGGCTTGGAGGGGCGCCTCACATACTCTTTCATCAGATTTACATGGCAAAGTTAGTTCTTTTTCTTACGATCAGGAGTAGCTACCAAATAGTCTAGATCAGAAACCTTCCTTACAACCCGATATGGACCAGAATACTTGGCAGACAATGGGTGTCCCACCAGAGGCAGTAGTATCAGTACCTCCTGATCTACTTCAAACTCCCTCAGCTTCACCTTCTGGTCGTATCTGTCCTTCATCTGAGCTTGTGAACTCTTAAGGTTCCGACCTGCTACCTCCTAGCTCTTTAGCATTCTCTCACGGCTTTCAACTACATACTTTAGAAGCGAGCATGGCTTTGTGACTCCCTCCCAGATCTCCTTGACTATGTGGAGGGGCCCCCTGACCCTGTGTCCAAAAACTAACTCGTTCGGGCTAAATCCCAAGCTCTCCCCAGGTACTTCTCTCGCAGCAAATAAACGTATGGGAGACCTAGATCCCAGTCCTTCCCATTTTCCATGCAATAACACCGCAACATACTCTTGAGAGTCGAGTGCCACCTTTCCAAAACTCCCTGACTCTCGGGATGGTAGGCAGATGACACCACAGACAGTATCCCATGTTGCTGCATGGTCTGCTTAAACAGAGCAGAAGTAAAATTGGATCCCTGATCAGACTGGATCTCCTGAGGGTAGCCATAACGAGAGAAATAGACAAGTAGGTTTTTGACAACAGTCTTAGCCATCCCGTTGCACATGAGGTAAGCATCTGGATACCGTGTTGCTACATCCATTACAGTTAGTAAAAATTTATTGCCGGCACTAGTGGGGGGCAATGGGCCAACCATATCGATAACTACTTTGCTGAAGGGCGGCCCAATGACAGGGATGGGTTGTAACGGGGCTCTCGGGATGACCTGATTGGGTTTCCCAACAACTTGACAAGTGTGACACTATGACACCCATGACACGACACTCGCCTTTAACCCAGGCCACCAGAAAAGCTTGCTCAGAGCTGCCTCCGTCTTACGTGCCCCCAGGTGCCCTGCCAAAGGCACATCATGAGCTAATCTCAATAAGCTCTCACGGCACACCCTCGGTACTACTAACTGGTCCATTAATCCTGACCCGCCATCCCACTTTTTCTTGGGATCCTGATGTCTCCGATACAAGATCCCCTCGGACAAGAAAAAATCACCAGGCTACGCATCCCCATCGCTCTCCAGTTCGATAGCACCATTACCACACGCCCTGACTTCAGGATCTTCCAGCTGCAAGGAACATATATCAGCAGGTGCGAGATTATCCAAGTTCATCTTAAATAATTTATTTCCACCTCCAATGTCCCGCTGAGCCATCCTTTCCTCACGCTGCGCATAACGATGCTGTCGCAGAGTCTCTTCCTGCCCTGCACCTGCACTAGCGGTGACAGGCCCCGGGGCCTCTCCAGACTCTAACATAGGTGCCAATAATGAGTCACTAAGAAACACTGCCGGCTCAAAACTCTCCAATTGACCAACACTTCCCGTTTTCTTGTGACCTTTCCTCCGCGGTTTGATAGACTGAGGTGGTGGCTGCAAGGCTCCGGATGTCTGAGAACGCGTCACAACACACGCCATGGTTTGTACGCTACACTTCTCAACCCACTCCTGTTCCTCCCTACTAACGTCGGCCGCCTTCTCGGCAACGACCAAGGGTGAAACCTTAGAAGCAGGCACCGCAAAGTCGTTGCCGAGGAGGAGGTCGACGCCCCCAACAGGCAAGTTCTCTACAATTCCTACATCCAGCTCCTTCGCCACACCACCCACCTCCAGCTCCATCCGCACCAGCGGGTAGGACTTCGTAGCATTGATCCCCTGAACTACCACCACCTGAGCAGCATTAATCGGCCTACCAGTAAAGTTCTTTAACAAGGTCTGAGAAGCCCCCGTATCACGCAATAGCTTAACTCCTCGCCTGTCGCGAGCCCACCTCACAAAACCATGCCCTCTATGACCCCCAAAGACGTCGCGGACAGGGTTCGAGCCTTCCGGACTCTTGAACACAGGCTGTGTCCCACCCTCTGACGAACTACCCTTGGCAAACTCAGAAGATATAGGCGACACCCTTATGCTGCGGACCAATGACACAACCTTGTTTGGTGGCTTGTTCGGACAAGCATTTGCAAAGTGACCCTCCTTGTGACATGCAAAGCACTCTTTACTCTTTGGTTTCCCTTGGGAGTGGGAGGTACCATTAGACTTCTTATACGGGACGGTATTTGGTTATGTTCAGTTTTATTGTCAGTGCTAGATGGTTTTGTGTATTTATGTATATCAAAATTCTTGGGAGGGGGAGGGGTACGATCCTTTGCACCCGACTCACTCCTAGCTGCTGCTCCGCACCCTCGAATTAATGACAGTCGGAGGGCAGCCATTTCTGCTGCCTCCTGGAGAGTTCTAGGATTTTTTTCCTTTATATTTAATGTTAAGTCCCCGCCTGTGCACTTAAAGAACTGCTCCAAGAGAACCAGCTCGCTCAACTCCTCAAAAATAGCTGCCCTCTCAGAACGCAGCCAATGTCGTAGTGCATCAGGCAAGTCCCGGGCGTGTTCTAGGAAGGTACTATCCTTGCCCTTTGTAACACCCCGAAACTTCAAGCGGTAAGTTTCTGGTTGTAACTCATAGGCCCGTAGCACAGCCTTCTTTAGCTCATCATAAACTACACAGGACTCTAAAGGTAGTGCATCATACGCTTTTAGCCCCTTTCCTAGGAGTCTTGATGAAACTAATGCTGCCCATTTTTCCTGAGGCCACTGGTGTTCCTGACACTTCTTCTCAAATCGCATAAAAAACTCAGCCACACCTAATTCATCGAACACAGGAACTAGTTTAAGCAGGTGCGACAATGATTGGTCCCGATGTCTGTTACCTCCCCCAATATTTCGCCCTGTTACCTCCACTCGAGATCTCTCCAGCTCCCTGTCAGCTCGATACCTAGTAGACTCTGCCTGCAGTTTAGCCTTTCGTATAGCCTGTCTCTCGGCAGCCTCAGCCTGAGATCTAGCAACCTCAGCCTGCACACTAACCTGTCCTTCGGCAGCCTCAACCTGAGCTCTAACCTGTCTTTCGGCGGCCTCAACCTTGGCCATCTCAAGCCAAAACAACAAATCTGGAGTCAACCCTTGAGGAGGGGAAGGTGCATTTAATGGGGAGGGTCCCTGTGATTGAATTCCACGCTGCCATTGACCATCAACTTGGGGGTATGTACTAAATTCAGGCACCCTGACGTTTGATACGGGGGTAGAGTGGAGGGGGGGCTGGGGACCGGGGCCCCCAGTCGCCTCTCCACCCAGGTCTCTCCCTTCTTAACCCAATATCAAAGTCCTCAGCTGATCTTTCCTCATGCCACTTAAACCCTGGGGACCCTGAAGACCTGCCACACACTTTAAGCCATACTTATTCAGCTTCAACACCCTGGCAGCGGTAAGGGGCACCTCTAAAAATCTTCTAGCACCCTCCTCGCTATCGACTAGCCACTCCACAGGTCTTTCTCCCTCCGAGCCCGTATCGTGACCTGACCCATCACTGTGTTCTGATGTATTAGACATGTTTGTGTACTGCAGTAATTATCACGGTTATAGAATGTGCCTTATCTCCAATGCAAGTATGTATTTACTAATGTTATTTAAAGTCTTTTAATGTGTTATTTTGGTTGCTCCAAAAAAAAACTATGTCCACTGTATTCCTCTAATCATAAGGAATCTCAAAACAAATGACCACTATATTCCTCTGTTCAGTAAATCCTATGCAAGGTCGCCATTTGTTACGTCCTGGGATATATAAACACTGGGCTCTTTCTATTGGACTAGGTATGGGGCAACAAGCAACAACGGAAAACGCTAGATCCAACCCTTATCTATAAACCCAGGCAACAAACCACCCTAAACCGTCAAGAGTCCTGCCTGGACAACGAGGTATCCTATGACTCGGTTACAGGGTGGACGCACTATAGACTGCTGATAGTCAAGTAGGCTATATAAAAGATCACACAATTAAGTTGACTTAAAGCTTCAAGGAAAAGATAGATAACGGAATTAAATTGCAGAAATAATTTAATAACAAACTAGAAGAAAGTATATTTAACGTTACGTTAATTAATACAACTAATCACCCCTGCGTGAAAGAAGGTGAAAGCAAACAGTCCTCAAAACATCGTACAGGTAGACAAGATGCAGGTTTCTAAACTGCATGCGGCTACTGTAGGATCTGATGCTTAGCAAAGAAAATACGTTACGGATTTAGAGAACTCTTAACTCATAAGCAGGAATAAATACTAGTGATAGGCCATACAGTGTATAATGGCATAGGTATAATTAAATAAAGGCAGCAACTCGCAACATAACCACATACAGGTGTGCTTCTCACTCTTAGTCAGGCAAGCCTGCTCGGACAGTCTCTAAGCCACACCCTGACTCACAATGCTCACAAAAACGGTAAACTGTGGCACAATAACAAGCATACAGAGATGATAAATCCCTAGCTGTTAATCTGCCAGGTGGCAGAGGTCTAGCCGGAAGGATATAGGCTTCGGATACCCGGGCTGAGCCATCTGCTCTAGCCTAGGGACGTTCCCAAGTCTGTGTGCCAAATTACTCTAATTGAAAGGGTGCTCTCTTGAGAGACTCAGATCCCAAGTATCTGACTCTCTCCTGGCGACCCTAAAGCAAAAGCAAGACGTGCTAGCGCAGTGCTGAGTGGACTAGGCAAGGGCCCTCACACAACACAACACTAGACACACAGGGACACAGACAAGAAAATGCCCCCAGACCCCCACGGGTATCCTAGTAAAGTCGTGCGGGTCCACAGGACTCGCACCAGCAGACTTTACTTAAAGGATCGCAAAAAGCCTCCCCTCCGGTCTAGCCCCTGCTAACCTGACACAAGAACACACTAGCAAGCATGAAACCACCAAATATGAGACAACAAAAAAGGTTCCTAGGTCTCATTAAGAATTACATCTCTGCATAAGGCCCAAAATCCTATCTAGTTATCTGAGAGCTCGTCGTTAATACAATAATAGATATAAGGTCTATGAAGGTGATGGGATAATTAAATAGATTGGTGAAGTAGTGGAAGGAAGGTATACAAAGTAAGAGAGAAAGTTTCTAAGTGGGGTTGAGAGGGATAGATATCAAGGGGGTCCGAAGGGTACGACAGTGAGGTGAGCTCCGAGTCTTGAATCTGTCTGGACCCCACCCTAGGCATGCAAAATACATCCCATGCTTGGCAACACTCAACACAGTTGCCGGGTCAAAATCCTCTACCCCGTGCGTGAGTCGAAACTAAGCCCAACGTTGCAATCAAATGCACGTGGCAACATCAGGCTCGTCCCAAGCTGAACTCTCCGCGCGAAGCAACGTCCCCCAGCCGGTCTCTCTCTCCCGCTCGTCTCCTCCCACTCTCACTAGACTTACATCTTATATATTATAATGAAACAATCAACTATCGAGAATAAAATATACTAAGATGCGTTGGTTAAGAATAAGGGCAGCTACAAGCTGTGAAACAACATAAGCATATCCCAGACATTAGTTACATTGTCGTAGGATATATACTAAGGAAAAGCCGGCCGGCCGGCTGCCACCAGCCGGTTTCTAATCGGCTGGGCAGCCGACGCGCGCCTATGCCAGCACGTGGCTAATATGCAGAAGCGTCACACTACTCGTCACAACCTTCCACAAGACTATAACTTACTTTTCAACAATATACTGTACAAACTAAGCCTTCATCTAATCTAAATATTCTCAGTGTCTCTTTTTCTTCTGATCTTTCTTGTAAAGATCATATTACCTCACTTACTACAACAGCTTCCCAGAATCTAGGTGTGCTCATCCGCCTGCGGGGGTTCTTTAGCCCTGCACAACTTCTTGCTCTGTACAGGCACACAGTGTGTCCTTGTTATCTGCTATCTGTTACAAAGATCGTCACGTGTAAGTGGCACCGATTAGCGTGTCGCCCATCGGTAATTTGTTTAGGGTTTATTCCCCTAGATGGGTTGCCCGCCAAGGCTATCGAGTCCCATCAACTTGTTGAGTATTGTTCACACCTGTGGGGAGGCTCCTCTCACACAGCATTTTTAGACAAAGTAGAAGAGAAAACATTTCGCAACATTAACTCACGTCCAGTCACCGATGCTTTGCAGTATCTCTTTCCTCGTCACAATGTTGCATCTCTCTCACTATTCTATTGCTATTACAATAATCAGTGTTCCTCAGAGCTCATTCAGTGTATACCACCCCTCTACTTAGAGCACAAAGCACCCGTCTTGCAACACAATCCCAACCCTACTCTGTGCAAGTCTCCAACTCAAGAGTGAACAATATTCCCGGTCTTTCTTCTATTGTACAGCTGAGCTGTGGAACTCTCTCCCTGAACCCATCTTTCCCTCATCCTATGATTTAAATTGCTTCAAAGTCCGGGTGTTCAGGCATTTTAACTTGAAAATTCCTTGATATTGGCCCTGTCACTCTTCAACTCTGGGGGAGGCACTCGTCACAGGCACTTCTTCCTTTTGTCTCCCTCATCCACATATAAAAAATATAAATAAAATGTCCTAATGGTGGGGTAATACTAGCTTTACCGATCATTCCCCAGACCCAAACCTTTGGTGTAATACTATAGTCTGTTCACTATTGGTAGGACAGATATTGCAACCACTAACCTCAATAAATGAAATATGGCTAGAGCAAATAGGCTGCAAATTTCCATACCTCTTGCCTGACTGACTCTTCCTAAATGGTAGAAATATTAGCTCGATCATTCAAGTCGTTTCTGCGTTATAGATGTTAGTAGTCAAGAGTTTTGGCCCACATATAATGAATAGACTATAGTTTAACCCATCATTTCCCAGACTGGCCTGCGCTTGACCCTGAACATTGAGACCATCAAGTACACCTCCCTGCTGTCGTCGGAGGTGGGTGCGCGGGTCATTGTCCATAGCCCCTACCAGATCCCCTTCCCGGAGGACGAGGGCTTCAATGTCTCACCCGGCCTCAGCATCTCCATCAGCGTCACCAAGGTCACCAGAGAGGTCTTCTAAGCGTAGTAGGAAAGATGTAAAGTAGGGTAGTGATCGAGAGAGTGAGAGCGAGAACAGAGAAATGGTTAGGTGAGGAGCAGGGTGGGTTTAGGAAGGAAAGGGGGTGTGTTGACCAGATTTTTGCCTCGAAATGTGTTGTGGAGAAGGGACTTGGAGAAGGCTTACGACAAAGTTGATAGAGAAGGTCTGTGGAAAGAGTTGAGAATATACTGAGTAGCTGACAAGTCACTGAAAGCGGTGAAGAGCATGTATGAGGGTGCAAAGGCGGCAGTACGTGTGGAGTATAAAGAGATATTTGATCTGAATGTTGGATTAAAGCAAGGGTATGTGATGTCCCTATGGTTGTTCAATATATATATGGATGGAGTCATGAAAGAAATATAAGGAAGAGCGGTGGATGTTGGCGTACCACCGATAAGGGAAGGAATTGAGTGGAAGTTGCTTGTACTGCTGTTTGTTGACGATACAGTTCTGATGAGTGATAGTGAGTGGGAGTTGCAGGGTCTGGTAAATATGGTTGGAACAGTGTGTAAAAAACGGGCTCTGAAGTTAAATGCAGAAAGAGTGAGGTTATGGTTAAACGGTCAGGTTTGGAGAATATCAGCTCATTTAATTATTTGGGCAGTGTGTTAAGTAAAGATGAGAGTATGGAGGAAGAAGTGCGGGAGATGGTGCAACAGGGGAAGAGGGTTGTAGGAACACTGAAAACAGTAACCAGAAATAGGGAGGTCAGCATGGAAATAACGAAGTCCTTGCATGATAGTGTGGTAATCCCGACATTGACGTACGAGACTGAAGCATGGACATTGTTGGAGATACACAATCCAAGAGTGAGAGGAGTGGAAATGAGTTACTTTAGAAGTGTTTCCAGAGTTACATGGAGGGATAGACAGACGAATGAGGAAATATGAGAGTGGTGTGGTGTGGATGTAGTTGTGCTGGAAAGTGTGAAAAGGATCACGTTGAGATGGTTCGGCCATGTGGAAAGAATGGGAAGCGAGAGAATGACTAAGAGAGTGAAAGAGAGTGAAGTGGAAGGACAGAGAGGGAGAGTTAGACCGAGACAGAGGTGGAAGGAGGGAGTTACAAAGTATAAATGTGTGGAGGCAGTTTTGGATGGGAGGAGGGATGTCCACTGACCGAGGACAGAGGTGCATGGGGTGATTAATTCGTGGCCACACCTTCGCGGATCATGCCGTCTGTCAATAGATAGATACTATAGATAGATAAAGTATTCTTATTTTACTTTATTTTATTTTTATATTTTATTATCTGGTATACAATGTAGTCCCTTAGCAATTGATTTTTCGAAATACATGTATATTGGACAATATGAGGGTACTATGGCTCTGCATCATTAAGCCAGATACGTTTTCGTTTACATAGGGGGACCCGCAGAGGGCCTCTCTCGGGCTGCATGATATGCGGGGGTTGTGCAAACCTATATCTATCATCGACTCACACAAATCCATCCTAAACTGAATAATATCGCCCAGTGATAGCCAGAATAAACTGTTAAAACACGTTTATGACTACGTTTACGTTGAGGGACTCGCAGAGTGCCGCTCTCAGGCAGCATGATATGCGGGGGTTGTTCATTAGAACTAGTGGTTGGGGACAAGATCAGGAGAAGGATCAAGATTAGGGATGTAATGACTGGTGATCCTGGTTCTAAAAGAATCAAGAGTAGGACTATTAACTACATGAATTGGGAGGTGATTCCAGTCTTGGATGCGGCGGGGGAAAAATCATTGTCTAAATATATCCGTGCTTACCTGATAGGTGTGGTATTTTAGGTTGTGGCTGCATTTCGTAATACGTAAATTGTAGGGTGTAAATATATATCTTTGTCTATGTCTACTAAGTTGTTAGTGATTTTATATAACATCTGTTGTCTGTGTATTTGTCTTCTTGTTGCAAGTGGGTTTAGTCTAATGTCTTGTTTGAGCAAAGTGACAGAAGTAGTGTGTCTGTAATCACGTCTTATTTATCTTGCAGCTTTGTTTTGTATGACCTCTAGTTTATTTATGTTATTGTGAGTGTGTGGATCCCCAACGGTGTCGCAGTATTCTAAGTGTAGCCGAACAAGCGTTATAAATGCTAGAATTTTGATGTTTGTATTACACTTTGTGAGATTCCTGCACAGGAAGCCCAGGGCCATATTAGCCTTTGCTCTGATGCTGCTAACGTGAGTGGTCCATCTCATGTCTGTTGAGATGTGGACCCCAAATATTTGTGGGAGGAACAGTATCTAGAAAAGTGCTATGAAGTGTGTAGGAAAATGGGATGGTTTTGTTCGGACGTGAAAAGCGGATTTGGTGACATTTGTCAGGTCTAAATGTCATCTGCCACTTGGCTTCCCACTCTTTAAGGGCAGTTAAGTCGTCTTGTAGTCGAAGGCAATCATCCCTATTAGTAATTGGTCTATAAACTAAGCTATCATCTGCAAATAGTCTAGGAATAGAAGTAAGAAATAGTGGGAATTAATTTATGTAATAAAGGAAAAGTAGGGGACCCAGGACGGTGCCTTGTAGGACACCAGAAGTTACACAGTAGAAGAATGAGAACCCTCGAGAACAACGCGTTGATACCGATTGGTCAAGAAAGTCTTAATCCAGTGAAAAAGTGGTCCTCGGATGCCATAATAATCTAAAATGGCTAACAGTCTTTGGTGGACGACTTTGTCGAAGCCTCTGGCAAAGTCTAGTACTATGGCGTCTACTTGTCGAATTTTGGGGTCATTAAGGGTTTGGGAAATGTCATGTGTGGTCACAAGTAGTTGTGTCTCGCATGATCATTTGGTTCTGAAGCCGTGTTGTAAGTCAGTCAGCATGTTTTGCCTATCTAAATGGTCCAATATATGTCAATGGATGATATGTTCTACAATTTTGCAATGAACTGAGGTAATCAAAACAGGTCTATAGTTAACAGGGAGGGTTCTGTTTCCGGATATAAAAATAGATGTCACATTTGCCAATAGCCAGTCATGGGAAGTTCTCTGTGTCAATGGTCTGTGCAAATATGACCTGCAGGATAGGGGCCAAAATGGTAGCAGATAAAAGTTTCTTGATTCCACGGGTATGTATAGTCAGTGGAGGTATAGGTGGGTGTGGTGATGGTGACAGTTCCAGCATGTCTGCTTGTTCTTGTGTGAAAACTGACTGGAATTGTGAAATAAGTGCATGTGCTTTGTCCTATCGAAGTGTAACCAGAGAATCGTTATGCAATAATGTTGTAATACCAACTGAGTCTTGTTTGCACACTTTCAAGAGGCTGTAGAATTTGTTGTGGTTTTGCATGTTGTTTGTGAGGAAAGTGGTTGTGTAGTTACTTTCTGCTTCCTTGATTTCTCTGTGTGATGTTTTTTAGTGTTGTTGTAGTGTTCCCAACTTCCCAGTGTTGTTGTTGTTGTTGTTGTTGTTCCCTAAGCTGCCTGGCCGAACAGCCCCGAGTCCCTGAGAAAGGCCATGGCCACGATCGGGCTTTCCCACAGAGCTCTCATTGAGTGTAGATTGTGTTGTTGGCGTAAGTGGTTGTGTGAAATGCAGTCTTCTATGATGTGTTTAATGATATGGGGTGCTGTGTTACATCCCGGGCAGGCGTCGACAACGGAGTCATCCAGTCTCTTCTGATAGCTCAGGAGAGCTGGATGGTGTCCGCATCTCAGCCTGGACAGGTGGACTCTGTCCTCGCGAGGAAGGGAGGATTCGGAAGGATGGATTTCGGGAGGTCGTGCATGCAGCTGCGTGTTGTCTGTGAGTGAGTGGATGGATCGGTGAGAGATATGAGTATGGATGTGCTTCTGGAAGTTGGTTCGGGGTGGGCAGGGAGGGAGAGAGGACAATAATTGTGTGTGATACCGTGTGCTGGGTGTTGTTTTGATATTTCTTGGTGTCTGTGGGTGTGTTGTCATGTAGTTTAGTGGGTGGTCTTGGTTCGTGGAGGCTGCTGCCAAGAATTGAGTGCCTCTCATGTCCAGATGGTCTTTGACTTTGAGAATTTTGGTTTCTTGATGTAGGTGATCTGTGGGTGAAGTAGCTGTGCAGCCTGTAATGATCTTCAGGGCTTTGTTTTGAATAGTCTGTAAGGTCTTATGATGAGTTTCAGCTAGGTTAGAAGCCCAGGCTGGGCTTGCGTATTCCATCACTGATCTTATGTATTGTTTATATACTGTGGTGGTAGTTTCTTTGTTGTGTCCAAATTTTGTGTGAGCAAGTGACCTGAGGGCGTTAAGTCTGGGTGTCAGTTTCTTTTTAATGTTTGTGGTGTGCTGTTTGAATGTCATATGAGTATCATATGTTACTCCTAGGATTTTAGGTGTGTGTGTATGTGTTAGGGGTGTGTTGTTTATGGTGAGTTGAGGGATGTATTCGTGTTCTCCTGTCCAACTTGTGAGCAGGGTTGCGGTGGATTTGGCTGGGGCTAGATTAAGTCTGTTTGTAGTGCACCAACCATGTAGTGTGTTGAGATAGGGTTGAAGGAGATCTGTTGATCTTTTTGGGTCATGGTGTGTGCATGTGAGTGTTATGTCATCTGCATAGGAGGCTAAGTTTATTTGGGGCGTATTGGGTGTAGTTATATCGTGCATGTACAGATTAAAGAGTGCGGGCGATAGGACGGATCCTTGTGGGACTCCGTTTGGAAAGTTTCTGATTTTAGATGACTGACCGGCAAAAGATACGTGTGCACATCTGCCTGCTAGGAAGTTGGCCAGCCACCTTTTTGTGTTGTTGTGCATGTTTGTGTTGTAGATTTTGTTTGTTAGGTTGTGGCGGGGGATGGCATCGAAGGCTTTACTAATGTCGAGTGTGGCTAATAGTGATCTGTGTGGTGGTCTAGCTGAGTTGATGCCGTCGAAAGCTCTTTGTGTAAGGTCTGTGAGAAGAGTGTTTGTGGAGTGCAGTGGCCTAAAGCCATGTTGTGTTGGAGCTAGGGGTAGGTCAGGTGTAATTAGTTGTAATACTAGGCGTTCCATGACTTTGGAGGGGGAGCAAAGAAGTGTGATGGGGCGGTGCGAGGAGGGTAGCGTGGGGTCTTTGTTGGGTTTGGGGAATGTGATGATGATACCATGCTTCCAAATGTCGGGTATTGTGTTTTGTGAATAGCTGTAGTTTGATATGTTAGTGAGTGCTTGTATGCCTTGTGGTCCCAGGTGTCTGAGGTGTATGTTGCTTATGTTGTCTAGGCCACAGGCGGGTGAGTGCTTGAGATTGTTGATGATACGCTTTGTCTGGTGATTGGTAAAGGGTGTATAGTCAGGGTCTGTGGGGAATTGTCTCTTACGTCGGATGACACGTCGGTCGTCTTTGTGAGGTTTTAGGTGGCTGACATGTGAGAAGTGATTGATGAGAGTGTTTGCTTGTTGTTTACATGAAGGAGTAGAGTCTGTTGTTGTGATTGCAGCATGTGATTGTGTTGTGTTGCTGTTGGAAAGTGTGATGCTGTTTAGTGTTTTGTAGAGTTTTTTGGGGTTTGTTTTGTGATCAAGTGTTTGTAGGAAGTTATTCCAATTTAGTTTTTGTTGTTCTTGTATTTTGTTGTTAGTTTGGGTGTTGAGTGCTTGAATTTGTTGTGTGATGTCTTGTGTGTGGGGTGCTGGGGAGTGTTTCAGTATGTCGTGTTGTCTGATGAGGTTTTGAATTTCTGGTGTGAAGTTGGGGTTGTGTCTTTTCCTGTTACCTCTTGGAATGTGTTTCTTGTCAGCGTTTTGGATAGTTTTATTGAGTATGTGTACAGCATTGTTGATGTTAGTGATGGGTGTACTGTTTAGAGTTGTGAAGTGTTGTTCTGCCTCATTTGTGAATGCTTCCCAGTTAGCTCTTTTATAATTGGTGTATGTGTGTTTGTGGCTAGCTGGGGTGAGTCTGGTTTTGGTGGTGATAATGATCGGGAGGTGGTCAGAGCCTAAGGTTCTGACCACCCTCCAGGATGTTGTGGGAGCGAGTTCTGGGGAGCAAAAGGTGATGTCAGGAGATGATGGGTTATAGACTTAACACTTATACTATAGATTAAACACTTCCCAGTGTTCTGTAGCATTGTAACGTTTAGCTGTCTCGGTGGTGAGGTGCCTTGTAGTGAGATTTACTGGCACCACTTTGGAGGTGAAGGGTTAGACGTCATGTCAATTTGGTCGTGGTTATTCCGACATAAGAGAGTGGTTCACAGTCCACATTGTTACAAGTATGTCGGTAAATAACATGACCTTCTTGGAGAGACGTCTTGTTGGTGGTAGGTCTATTCCGGAGAATGAGATTGGAAGTTTTCCGGGATTTATAGTAGATAATAAGTTTGATTTGTTGTTCGGGGTTGGTGGGGTAGACGTTTTTCTTGATGATATCCTGCATTATAGCCTCATCAGCTTTGTATTCGGAGGCCATACAGCTTTTATAATAAATTTTGATGTCGTTGTTGGAAGGGGTGGTAGGTTGGTCCTGGTACCATTTTTAAAGTAGTAGATTGATGGCTCATTGTACTTCAGAGTTGTTATAGCCATTGTTGACTAATACTTGACTGATGCGGTCAAGTTCAGCATGGGTGGATTTCCAAGTGCTGTGGGGGGAGAGGGCCCTCCTGACGTAAGCGTTGATGGTAGAACGTAGGTATCTGGGAGGGCATTCACTCTATCCATTGAGGCAAAGTCCGATGTTAGTGAGCTTGGTTTGCACCTGGGTCTTGAATCCATGTTGGTGGGCTGTGACCAGAACATCAAGAAAGGGGAGTTGTCCATGGGTTAACTCTTCATAGGTGAAATTAATCCCAGAGGTGGTGATAAACCGCTGGCGGAGGTCCTGCCACTCTTGGATGTCCTTAACGTGCACGAAGATGGCACCCACGTACCGGCAGTAAATGGAAGGGCAGCCAGTAGACAGTTCCTCCTCTATTGTATCCATAACAAAATTGGCGAAGAGAAACCCCAGGAGGCTACCCATAGCTACACTGTCAATCTGCTGGTAGAGATGTCGCCAAGGGCAATTGAAGGGGGTTTTGCGGGTACAAATTTCCAGCAGTGTCCTCAGGGCCTTCTCCTGGATGTCTAGGGGCTGTAGATGGCAGTGGTAGGCACACTGGATGATATAGTCGATCGTTCTGTCCACCGGCACATTGGTAAACAGACTCTCGACGTCCAAAGAGGAGATGATGTGGTTTTCAGTCAGGAGGGCGTCTCTCAGGATCTCGAGGAAGTCTGTGGGAGAGGTGATGCTATACTGGCTGGGGATGTATGGCATCATTAGAGGGTTTAAAGTGTTGGCAACTTGGTAGATTGCAGTGGGGATTTGGGAGATTATAGGCCTGAGAGGATTTCCAGGCTATTGAGTTTTGACCGTACCATAAGCATAGCCAGGGGAAAACTCACCGTTGCGGCGGTGAGTTTCTTGAGATGGAGTGCTGATGGCGGTGATGATGGTATCAACCTTTTTCATAATCTCCTCGGTGGGGTTTTTGGTGATCCTCTTAAATTACGTTTCGTCACTAAGTAGGTTGTCCATCTTCGCTAGGTATTCCTCCCGATTATGTATCACATAGTTGGTGGTCTTGTCAGCTCGTCTGATTATTACTTTAGTCAATTACTCTAGTTGTTTGTGATTAATAGGAGGTTAATGTGCTAGAGTTGTGGCCTACTTACTTGGAATAGGGTGTAGTGGGTTCTCCTAATGCACAGTAAATTCTAGTGTTGACATCACTATAGGTTGCGCCAACGAACTTGACAATAATCTTGATCCCTGACCTCTCTGTAACTCAAAAGAACCTAAAGCAAACTGGTTGTAAATATCCACCCCTATTTCCTGGTGGACTTTTCCCAAATAATAGAAACGTCAGCCCGATTGCTTCCATTAATTTTGAGTTATAAGAAATTAAGGGGTCAAGATTATTGTCAAGTTCGTTGGCACTACCTATAATGTGAATCCGGCTATTGATTTCAGAAACTACGCTTGAGAGTTGGGCCCCCTCATGGAAATTGCCGATCAACAACTCAATCAACTATCTTCAAAAACTACACTTCAATCGTAAGTTACTGAAGTTCTATAGTCGGTTTCATTTCAGCTGGCGTCAAATTGAATCCCTATAGCAGCTCACCTCTCGATACTTACTTGATTAATATGAAACTACTATGTCTCTGCATCATAGTAAGACCAAGTTTATATAGTTAGCACCATATTTCACTACAGAATCTTCAAAATAACTGAGAAATCTTGATGGGAACTTTGCATTTTACCGTCAGTTGAAAAGAGACCGAGAATAGTGACCTTGACTAACATACAGCATAATTAGAGCTTAAACTGTGCTGTTATTTGTGTTTAGGAACGGCAATAATAGAGTGAAACAGTTTTCTATAAGGGTCGCTATTATTTTTTTATTTTATTTGCATCCTCCTTCTCTCTTATGTTTAGCCCCATTAGTTTGGCAATTTTATGACCTGTTGTGCCATTAAAGTACCGATTGTTTCCTGCCGATTGATAACGATCCTGAAAATTTAGGAGGAACCAGCCATCGGCTGGAACATTATCCTACCGAATAATGTACAAATTAATTTCGAAGGGGGATCGTATGGGTATTTTTCAAAGCTTGATGTTAGGTATAGAAGGGGTTAAAATATTCCTGACCACTACTGTACATGTATATGTTCACACCTGAAGAGGGCTCCAGAGAGAGCTGAAACTGTTGTTACAATATAGCCCTTTATCCGGCATTTGGGTGTACTCTCCAACGAAGTAGTCAGGGCATTGTCAATTTATCATCCCAAAGATGGCTAATAATCACAAAACAATTACTACACACCACATTGTTATATTTTATTGCAAACATTTGATTATAATAAATATTTTTTGTCAATGGTATAGTTGGTGGTTATTGACGTTGATTCTGAGTTTGCAAAGTAATAATTGGTGACAATTTAGGAAGTTACTCCTGGACTAATATGTTTATTGGTGGCGTAATGGTTTAGGTGCTTATGTTCTGGGTGTGGTGTCCCGAATTCGAATCCCGGGAGGACCATATGCTTTCATTAGTTTATTCAAGTACATTGGGGTTTGTAATTGATGATTAATGTTAAGAATGGGGTGTTACTTAATTCCAGCGGTGCAAGAAACAGTGTCTGGAGCATCACTACTGGAGTACCTGTGGCTGTTATGTCACCAAGAACCACCCCCATGGTGGTGGTGCTGTAAACAGACCCAAGGAACAATGTTCGGCCTTCAATGTTGAACAAAGTAAGCAGTTTTCTAATGTATATCACTCCTTAACCATTTGAGTACCAGCGATGTGTGTTACAGCTGTATTTTTACCATGTTGTGCAGCTTATGATGGATGTGTGATAGATAGTAAGAACGGTTAATCAAGATAGTTCCAAGTTTGTTAACTTCTAAAGCGCGAGCTGTATATAGTGGACACCATGTAACTGGGCGGCGATATTAGGTCTCTTTCCCGCCTAAAATAGTCATTTTACGAGAAATATTTTTATTACTTATTCATATGCGCCTACTTTACGTTTAATATGAAGATAGAAATATGTAAATAAAACAATAAAACAAATGGGAATAGTGTTTAGATGGTCAAAATCGTGAATTATTGCCGACCGGTCATTCATGAAATCTGAGGTAGACGGCATGTACACACTCCCCTCGCGAGGCCAGAAGCCTGACTGAGCCACTCACTCACACTCTCCCTTATGCAACACACTCACTAGTCACATGACCACACCCTAGAACCGGCTTGGAAATGTTGGCACAAAAATAAACCAAATGAATAAGGGAATAAGAGGGAAAATAGGTGATAATTAAATGGGGGGGCGGGGGAAGGAGGGGATTTTGACACATGTGGAGGAGTGATAGAGGTATGGAGGGGAATTTTCTCACTTAAACACCATTTTTTTTTAAAGTGCTACTGGGGCCGTTTAAAAGTTCTTTTTAGGCCTTGGCCCATATGAGGACGCTCGCCGTTGCCCAGTATGGACTCGTATGAGGATGCTCGCCGTCCATGGGATAATTGCTGGAATCCCTTCTTAAACTGAATAAAATCGTCTAGCTGTAGCCAGTATCGAATGAAAAAATGGAACTGGTACTGAACAGGTCAAAGAAAAAATATTCTTTGTATATACACTGTAATATGCATATTTATTATTAGGTAAAACATCTTAGTTATATACCAGAAATAATATATCTATCAAACTATCTATTTACTCAGGCCCAATCCCCAATTTTAATTTTTATTTTTTTATTTTTTATTTTTATTTTTTTGTTGGGGGGGGGGGACTCAAGACAGAGCAAGAATAGGGATAACGCAAAACACAACAGAAAATAATGAACACACAAAAACAAAATACAAATTCACACACATCTAGGTCATCCCTGCATGAAGACCCAGAGACCAGGGTCACCAAGGTCCCTCCAGCACTCCCCCGGCCCCCAACCACCCGGAGAGGTTCTGGTCTCGGCAGGCAGATATGCAGCGGAGCCGAAGCCACAAGCCCGCCCACCACACTTCCAGGCGCACCCTTCATATAAATTGTCTCCCCGGGCCAGGCGCCTGATGGACTATTATCTAGTCCAACTTGCGTCCGACCCCTTCCCCCAAATGACCACGTGTTCACTCATCTATTCACAAGCATTCTCCATTCATTCTTGTTTGAATATATGAATAAATAAATAAATACAAAATTGGTGAAGTGAGAGAGGAATCCCTTCACTTGCTTCTAAACAGCCTTGAAGGCAGATGGAAGCCAGCCAACATTGGGCGGTTAACACTTGTGTAATAGGCTGGGTAGGCAGAGATATGGAGGCCAATAACAAACATTTATGTGCCTCATCAATATTGAGGGCAACCCCAGCTTGCCCTCCAATACACCTTCTCCTCCTATCAATACATTATACTACAAACACCTTACATACTACACTATCTTTTTACTCCAAAATGATGACACAACCACGACCCTTCTCGGAGTCCCCAGGGGGGATACAGCCAGAAATGCTCCCATTGGACCCCTGGCAAAGTTTCTCCAAAATACTCTGGACCACTTCCTTCTACTCTTACTATTAATTTTTGCAACATTCGTGACCTTTCCTCTAACTTCTACTCTGTGGAACACCACCTCTCCTCTGCTAACCCTGATCTCTTTCTCACCGAAACTCAGTTATCTGGGACTATTGACAGCAAACCCTTCTTTGTATTCTCCTACTATCTCTATCCTCAGTTTTATGCCAAAAGTGAATGTTGTGTACTTGTGCGCAACAATCTCACTTTCTCTCGTGTTCCCAACTTTGACATTTCTGAATTCTCAACTCTCTGGCTAAGGCTTTCTTGTCACTCTCAAACTAAATATTTCTGCGCTGTATATCTCTTCCCTAATTCTACTGACATTCCTAAATTCTTTGACTATCTAACTTCTAAAATGGAACACATTCTATCCATCTCTCCTTTCGCAGAAATCTCCATCCTAGAAGATTTCATCGTTCACCACCGCCAATGTCTACCCTCTCTTTCCACTGACCAACCTGGTAAACAAGCCTTCATCTGTTCTATCCTAAATGACCTAGATCAGTTAGTCCACAACCCACCCGTATCCCAGATCGCTTAGGAGATCGACCCAACAAATCTTTACTTATATATAGCATCTAACCCTTCTGGTTATAGTAACAATAATTTCTCTCTGGGCTCTTCCGACCATAAACTTTTCTCTGTCACCTCTCCGGTACGGCCACCCAAACCTCCCAGCCGGCCGTGCTTGTGGCACTTTGGCGCTGCCGACTGGGAGGCTCTTCGGCAGTACTTCTTTGATTTTCCACGGAATGACTTTTGCTTCCGTGGCCAGGGACCCTCGGAGAGTGCTGAACACATCCTTTCTGGCATGGAAGCATACATTCCATGTTCTTTCTCTCAGTCTAATGACAAACATGCTTGGTTTACTCATGCTTGTTCTACTGTTGTCCGCAATAAGGAGGAAACATTCAAACGGTACCGTCGCCTTCAAACTCAAGAATCTCGTACTTCCTATGTTTCTGCCTGAATCAAGCCAAATCTGTTCATCAACTCACAACAAAACAAAATTAATAATAAATGCACTGAACTATCCAACTCTAGCTCTTCCCAAGCCTTCTGGTATCTAGCCTAAAACCTCTCCAATAATTGTTCTTCTTCGTCTTTCCCTCCTCTTTTCCACTCTGATGCCACTACTCTCACTTCTTCCTCTGACAAAGCTGAACTCTTCGCTAACATTTTCGCTAAAAACTGCACTTTGAATGATTCCGATGCTATTTCTCCCTCTCCACCCCCCTACATACATACATACATACATACAGGTTTAAAGACCGCAACCGTTCACAGTGAATGTGGCTTCCATGGTACAATAAATACAGTACTGCACACAGTGCACAGCATTCATAACACAGTAGCTACGGTCTTTACTGCAGCACAGTACAACAAAGTCTTGCCTCTCTCCTACTTATGCCTAACACCATAATCTCTTCCAATGATACACTTATGCCTAACACCATAATCTCTTCCAATGATACACTTATGCCTAACACCATAATCTCTTCCAATGATACACTTATGCCTAACACCATAATCTCTTCCAATGATACACTTATGCCTAACACCATAATCTCTTCCAATGATACACTTATGCCTAACACCATAATCTCTTCCAATGATACACTTATGCCTAACACCATAATCTCTTCCAATGATACACTTATGCCTAACACCATAATCTCTTCCAATGATACACTTATGCCTAACACCATAATCTCTTCCAATGATACACTTATGCCTAACACCATAATCTCTTCCAATGATACACTTATGCCTAACACCATAATCTCTTCCAATGATACACTTATGCCTAACACCATAATCTCTTCCAATGATACACTTATGCCTAACACCATAATCTCTTCCAATGATACACTTATGCCTAACACCATAATCTCTTCCAATGATACAGTTATGCCTAACACCATAATCTCTTCCAATGATACACTTATGCCTAACACCATAATCTCTTCCAATGATACACTTTTCACTCTCTCTGGGCCTAATAGGCGTACAGACCGGACGGTGTTCCTCCTGTTGTACTAAAAAACTGTGCTTCCATGCTGACTCCCTGCCTAGGCAAACTCTTCCGTCGCTGTCTCTCCTCTAACGTCTTCCCTTCTTACTAGAAGTTTGCTCTCATTCAACCTATCCCAAAGAAGGGTGACCACTCTCTACGCTCCAACTATCGTCCAATTACTCTCATTTCCTGCATCTCTAAAGTTTTTGAAACTCTTCTTACCTCAAAATGCATTGCTCTTCCCATAACCTACTCTCAGACAACCAGTTTAGCTACCTTAAGGGACACTCTACTGGTGATCTTCTTTCTTATCTTACAAACTCTTGGTCATCCTCCATTCGGGACTTCGGTGAGAAATTTTTTGCTGCGCTAGACAAATCAAAGGCCTTCGATAGAGTCTGGCACTAATCCCTCATTTCCAAACTACCCTCCTTCGGTTTCTATCCCTCCATCTGTGCCTTGTTTCTAATTTCCTTTCCGGCCGTTCCAAAGCTGCGGTTGTGGATGGCCACCATTCTATTCCTCAATCTATCAACTCCGCTGTTACTCGGAGCTCTGTCCTATCTACAATTGTCTTCATATTATTCAGTAACGACCTTCTCAACTGTACCTCCAGCCCCATTTACTCATATGCTGACGTCTCTACATTATACTATTCAACTAGCCTTCCTCCACATCATTCACAGCAGGAACTCACAAAGGTAGGCCATATAGCCCCTATCTTCCAATCTCTCTACTATCTCTTATTGGGGCAGAGAAAACCTTGTTACTTGCAATATTTTCAAAACTTAATTTCTCCACCTGTCTACTCGTCGTCCCCTTCCAGAAAACTATGACCTACTCTTCAACAACATACAAATTAACCCTTCATCTTCTCTTAATATTCTCAGTGTCTCTTTTCTTCTGATCTCTCTTGGAAAGATCATATTACCATTCTTGCTTCCCAACCAATTTGTTTCCCAGAAGCTGGGTGTGCTCAACCACCTTCAGCTTCTTGCTCTGTATAAGGGGCAGCACAGTGTGTCCATGTATTGAGTATTGTGCACACGTGTGGGGAAGATCCACCCACACATCACTTCTAGACAGTAAAAAGTGGCCTTCCGTCTCATTAACTCACTTCCTCTCACCAATTATCTGCAGTCTCCGCAATGTTGCATCAGTCTCACTATTCTACCTTATTACAATAATCAGTGTTCCTCAGAGTTCTCTCAGTGTATACCACCCCCTCTTCGTAGAGCACATAGCACCCATCTTGCACCACAATCCCATCCCTGCCCTGTGCAACTCTCCAACCCAAGAGTGAAACGTTATTCTCAATCTTTCTTCTATTCAACAGCTGAGCTCTGGAACTCTCTCCCAGACACAGTTTTTCACTCTTCCTATAACTTAAATTGCTTCAAACTCCGTGTGTCCAGGCATTTTGGCTCGAACGTCACCTTAATTTTTGGCCCTGTCACACTTTCAACTCTGGGGGAGGCACTCGCCACAGGCAGTTCTGCTTTTTGTCTCCCTCACTCACATATAAAAGAAAAACAAATATGGTGTAATTTTGTAATCATTTGATATAAGATATGAGTATGAAGATAGTGAAAGTTAAATTTGGCTGCGTGTAATAATATGTATGTAATGGCATATATAAAATATTGGTTCAATATGAATTATGATTTATAGTCATACAAATATTGTAGTTGGCGGTGGAAGTTCATAAGCTTAAAGAGGGTGTCTATGGGAGATATACTGTATGTATATTTATAATGTGTCATGCCAACAGAGATCTGTGTGGAGAAAGTGAACTTTTACTACCAGCAACAGTTCATCACCTGTGACTGTCCCCCGGCCTGTAGGTGAGTGTGGCTCCAGCACTATACTCTGTTTAATTTCATCTGATGGTAAATTGAATCCCTTAGCAGCTAATTTATTGATAGTTAATGGAAACATATGAAACCACTATGTCTCTGCATCATAATTATTTAGACCAAGTTTATATAATTAGCACCACATTTCACTTCAAAATCTTCAAAATAACTGATATATCATGATGTAAACTTTACAATTTACCGTTGAAAAGAAACAGAGTGTAATTGTTTTATCTTACACCTGTTTACATATCATTCTACCTATAATTATGTGCGATATTATTCAGATTTGGTAAGATTCATGATAGTCAGCAATGATGGCGCGCTTACATATGCTGGCGTTGTTTTACAGTCATGCAATAAAACAAACTGGAAAATAAACCTATTCCAAGGCTTACTTTTGCTCTACAAGGTTATTACAAAATAATAATAATGAACCAGGAGAAAAGAGTAAGTATTTTGTATGATATTGATGGGCTCAGTCAAGATTATAGATGATCCATATTTTCCATATCTAGCACTCAATCAAACGAATAGGACCAAAATATCAGACATGTGAATCCTGTGAGCTTTTGTATAATAATGTTCTGTGAAATGTTTTAAGCCAAATCTATACAAGGCGTTTCACCACTTTATTTTAATAACATTTTACATGTGTATAACTTTAGTCCAAATATCCAAACCAAATGTCAACTTACCCTGCCAATTGATAGAGCACTCCAACACCTGGGCAACCAGTAAGATAGTTAGGCTCGCGACCGAGGTTTGCCTATTAAAATGTTGGTCTCTCGGCCAAACGTTAACCCTTTGAGTACCAGCGAAGCGTGTTATATTATCTTTCAGCAGTGTCTAGTCGATATTTTGCAACTTAGGAAGGATCTGTGGTAGTTTAAAGGATTGGTCGAGGTAGTTTGAAGCTTTATTACTGCTAGAGGTCCTTCTTAAGCAGCATAATATAATCGTCTAATAGTTGCCAGAATATGAAAATAGGGACGTCCCTGGTACTGGGTGTCTTTGGTTAAGGGGAGGTTTTTACTTAAGATTTTTGGTATTCTGCCACCCCCCCCCCCCCCCCTTTCCCTCATCTTTAACCCCATCAATTTTGAGACTCTAAGACGTTTGCCCAATTAGTTTGGTGATTTTAAACGTTTTCCCCATTGCTGTCAATTTTAGAACCTTTTGTGCCAATTAGGTGTCGATTTTTTCCTGGCAAGCGAAAGCGAGCCTGAATTTTAAGAGGAACCGGCCTTCGGCCGAGATATTTCTCTACTGAAAAATGTACAAATTGATCTTGAAAAGGCGTATAGGGGGTGTTTTGCTTATTCTTGATGAAGGTCTAGCGGGGAAGCTAAAAAATGCATGTATACATATATAAATAGACCCCAACAATTACTGTCCCCTTAACTGTTGATGTTTGGTGTTGGCCAGAGAGACGTTGTACTCCACCCAGGTGACCAGCAGCCAGGAGAACCACCTGTTCTATACTATTGTCCAGAATATCAAGAACGCCAAGATGTCTGATGATCTGTGTTCTGAGTAAGTACCTGAGAGAGAGAGAGAGAGAGAGAGAGAGAGAGAGAGAGAGAGAGAGAGAGAGAAAGAGAAAGAGAGAGAGAGAGAGAGAGAGAGAGAGAGAGAGAGAGAGAGAGAGAGAGAGAGAAACACGTTTGCCTTTAAAGTGGAGAGTGTTAATAGGGTATCTGGCTGGCGTGTGCATAATTATACGCCGAAGAAGAAAGACAGAAAGATTACCACCCAGCTGAAGTTGGCGGTACTTATTTACGGAAGAAAAGTACCAAGTACCTATTTTGGTGTTTTACGCTAGACCACATTATTTTGCTGGATGAATTGTTTCATTGTTGGAAATTGGCTCTCGAGTGTATGCCTACTTTTTGCATGCGGTTATCAACATTATCAAATATTCAATTGGTAAAAACAATGTTGCAGGGTTGTAGCCAATATAATTAAGTTGCCCTAAGCAGAAAATTAGCGAAATCTAGCGAGAAATAAACAAAACAAATATCTATAATTTTGTTTTTCTAAGTTAAATAGACAATTTCCGTTTTCATTCTTGGAAAGATCATGAAAAGTACTAGTCATATAATAACAACAAAATATGTTGTTGAACATTTGGAGACATAACATATACAAAAAAATCACTAACGTGCGCACGCACGTGAGCAGGTAAAGTGATGAAAATGTCTCTTACTTTTTCCATTGATATAAAGAGGCTATAATTCATATTTTGTTCACCAACAAACTTTACTTCTAAACCCAATTAATGAATTCAACAAATACATGTGACACTCCGGAAATGAAATGTCATCCAGGGCAGATATAGACATGTGAGGTCTAACCAGTTCTAAATATTCGTATATAATACAAATATTAGGAGTAGTGATGTCAGGTATATTTTATGCTAATCTTCACACCATTACCTATAATTATGTAACCTCATAATCTATATCTCTATTACACGGTTCCATGTCACTTCAACCAGTAGACCATTTCAACCAGTAGCTCTCAACCAGTGCCAAATTAACCCAGACCAACCAAACCAGTGCCAAAATATAGTACTAACCTAACCCTCTCTGGGCTTAACACTAATAAGGCGTACGGTCCGGACGGTGTTCCTCCTGTTGTTCTCAAAAACTGTGCTTCCGTGCTGACTCCCTGCCTAGGCAAACTCTTTCGTCTCTGTCTATCCTCTAACGTCTTCCCTTCATGCTGGAAGTTTGCTCACATTCAACCTGTCCCAAAGAAGGGTGACCGCTCTCAACCCTCCAACTATCGTCCAATTGCTCTTCTCTCTTGTCTTTCTAAAGTTTTTGAAACTATTCTTGCTTCCAAATTTCTTAAGCATTTCTCTTCTCATAATCTGCTCTCAGATCGCCAGTATGGCTTCCTTAAGGGTCGCTCTACTGGTGATCTTCTTTCATATCTTACTAACTCTTGGTCATCCTCCTTTCGGGACTTCGGTGAGACTTTTTCTATTGCACTAGACATATCGAAAGCCTTCGATAGAGTCTGGCATAAATCTTTAATTTCTAAACTACCCTCCTTCGGTTTCTATCCCTCCATCTGTGCCTTTGTCTCTAATTTCCTTTCTGGCCGTTCCATAGCCGCGGTTGTGGACGGCCATTGTTCACTTCCTCACCCTATAAACTCCGGTGTTCCTCAGGGCTCTGTCCTATCTCCTATTCTCTTTCTAATTTTTATAAATGATCTCCTTAACTGTACCTTAATTCCCATCCATTCATACGCAGACGACTCAACCTTACACTACTCCATTAGTTTTTTCAGAACGCCCCAGCCAGCAATCCCTCAACGACAAACGTAATGAAGCCATAGAACTCTTAAATTCTGATCTAAATACTATTTCCAATTGGGGCAGAGAAAACCTTGTTAACTTTAATGCTTCCAAAACCCAATTTCTCCATCTATCTACCCGTCAGGATCTCCCAGCGGACTATCCCTTATTCTTCAGCAATACAAAAATCAACCCTTCATCTTCTCTCAATATTCTTGGTGTCTCTTTTTCTTCTGCTCTCATTTAGAAGGACCATATTACCAGTCTTGCTAAGGCAGCCTCCCAGAAGCTGGGTGTGCTCAACCGCCTTAGGGGGTTCTTTTCCCCTGCACAGCTTCTTGCTCTGTACAGGGGCATAGTGCGCCCTTGTATTGAGTATTGTTCACATGTGTGGGGAGGTTCCTCTCACACCGCTCTCCTAGACAAAGTTGAAAGGAAGGCCTTTCGTATCATTAACTCCCGTCCACTCACCAACTCTCTGCAATCTCTCTCTCTCTCCGCCGCAATGTTGCATCTCTCTCGCTATTCTATCGCTACTATAATAATCAGTGTTCCTCAGAGCTATCCCAGTGCATACCACCTCCTTTACGTAGGGCACGTGGTACCCGTCTTGCAACTCAATCCCACCCCTACTCTGTGCAACTCTCCAACCCAAGAGTGAAACGTTACTCTCAAACTTTCTTCTACTCAACAGCTGAGCTCTGGAACCCTCTCCCAGAATCAGTCTTTCCCTCTTCCTATGACTTAAATTGCTTCAAACTCCGTGTGTCCAGGCATTTTGGCTCGAACGTCCCTTGATTTTGGCCCTGTCACTCTTTCAACTATGGGGGAGGCACTCGCTATAGGCAGTTATGCCTTTTGCCTCCCTCAATCACATAGAAAAAAAAAAAAAAAAAAAAAAACCTAACCTAACCTAACCTAACCGTATTGGTTCATCTGGTACTGGTTGAGAGCTACTGGTTGAAATGGTCTACTGGTTGATGTGACCGGTCACCCTATTACCCCTTTCCAGAAAATATATTGACAGTAATAAACGCTACTGTACACAATTCCGAGTCCGAAGTTGGCGGGCCTATACTCTTCTGCCATTGTATTCTTATAAATAAAAGTATTGATGATAGACAATTTCCGTTTTCATTCTTAGAAGGATCATGAAAAGTAATAGTCATATAAAAACAAAAAACTATGTTGTTGTCGAAAATTTGGAGAGTGCAAAGTGAACTGATGTTGCGTAGCAATATTTGTTCTGATAGTCAGCTACGGAAATTTCATATATTTGTTTGTGGGTGTTGATGGTGGAATGTAGTAGATTGGGCTTTCTTCTTTCTATTGAGATATAAAAGATTGCACTGTAAGAAATTCTTTTTGATGGAAATCAACATGGAGTGAATGTGTTTGTTTCGTATGCATAATTCCTACTATTTTTGTACCGATTTTGAAAATATTCATTTAAAATCCGCTGATAATGATAAATAATGTTTGATATCATATTTTGAATAAGCGTAAAACACCTTATATCATATAATAGTTTTTGTATTGCTTTGCATATACCTAAATTTTTACCGTGTAAACACGGAGCATCTATAAAATATGTATTATAACGCCCTTTTCAATGTCTTATAACGCCCTTTTCAATGTCTTATAACGCCCTTTTTAATGTCTTATAACGCCCTTTTTAATGTGATAATTTTATCTTATGGGTATTTTTTCCGGTTATGTAGTTGTATGTCCGGGACTTGCTTTATCTTTGAATGTAAAATACATGCATATAGAGGCGATTATTATGGGCTAAATACATGCATATAGAGGCGATTATTATGGGCTAAATACATGCATATAGAGGCGATTATTATGGGCTAAATACATGCATATAGAGGCGATTATTATGGGCTAAATCCGAGCTACGATAACATGGGTGTGTCGGCGCTGGGAATGGAAATATGACCTTGACGGAGAATGGTCTTTGAAAGTAATTTAAGGGATGGTTGGTTTTTTTCTGGACCTCCTTTTTCCTCGTGTTTAGCCCCATTAGTTTTGATATTTTGAGATGTTTGGCCCATTAGTTTGGCACTTTTAGCACCTTTCGACCCATTTCGTTATCATTTGAAGACCTTTCGTGCCATTTAGGTGTCAATGTTTTCCTGGCGAGCGATAGCGAGACTGTAATTTATTGTTTTAGGAAATTAAGAACAAAAATTAATAAATAACTATATAGACCAAAACAATAAACCATACCCCTCTTAAATAAACCATACCCCTCTTAAATAAACCATACCCCTCTTAAATAAACCATACCCCTCTTAAATAAACCATACCCCTCTTAAATAAACCATACCCCTCTTAAATAAACCATACCCCTCTTAAATAAACCATACCCCTCTTAAATAAACCATACCCCTCTTAAATAAACCATACCCCTCTTAAATAAACCATACCCCTCTTAAATAAGTAACTGTCGGGCCTGAGAGAGTTAATGATCTTCTGGACTGTCCCTCTAGTCCTATCCACTTCTATGCCGATGACTCAACCTTACACTATTCCAATAGTTTTCCACAACGACCCAGCAAGCAATCACTCCAGAACTCACGTGAAGAGGCTATAACACACCTATCTTCTGATCTATTAACTATTCCACATTAAGTGAGATCAAATTGTATTACTTTCAATGCTTCCAAAACCTAATTTATCTTTCCATTTACCTGTCCCATTCTTCCACAAGAGTATCCCTTACTCTTCAACAATACACAAATCAACCCTTCATCTTTTCTCAGTATTATTGGTGTTTCTTTGTCTCCTGAATTTATCTGGAAGGATCATATTACCACTCTTGCTAAAACAACTTCCCATAACTAGGATGTGCTTAACCGTTTAAGTGAGTTCTTCACCCCCGCACGGTTTCGTACTTTGTACATGGGCACAGTGTGTAGTGGACCAAGTGGTATTATGGTATACCTAAATATATAGCTTACCTATTGTATATAGTACTGTATACTATTTATGCTAGATGGCCTCCATTAAATATATAGCTTACCTATTGTATATAGTACTGTATACTATTTATGCTAGATGGCCTCCATTAAATATATAGCTTACCTATTGTATATAGTACTGTATACTATTTATGCTAGATGGCCTCCATTAAATATATAGCTTACCTATTGTATATAGTACTGTATACTATTTATGCTAGATGGCCTCCATTAAATATATAGCTTACCTATTGTATATAGTACTGTATACTATTTATGCTAGATGGCCTCCATTAAATATATAGCTTACCTATTGTATATAGTACTGTATACTATTTATGCTAGATGGCCTCCATTAAATATATAGCTTACCTATTGTATATAGTACTGTATACTATTTATGCTAGATGGCCTCCATTAAATATATAGCTTACCTATTGTATATAGTACTGTATACTATTTATGCTCGATGGCCTCCATTAAATACATAGCTTACCTATTGTATATAGTACTGTATACTATTTATGCTAGATGGCCTCCATTAAATTTCCCTCCGTGTCATACAGGTTTAGTTCCAGAAGCTTGGAAGCTTGCAAATGTAGTTTCGATCTTCAACAAAGGTGATAAATCAATAGCAGCTAATTACCGTTCCATTAGTCTCAAATCAATCATAGGAAAGTTGCTGGAGTCAATTATTGCTAGGAACATTAGAAACCACTTAGAAACATTTAATTTAATCAATTCTTCTCAGCATGGATTCACTCAGGGACGTTCTTGCCTTACCAATAAGCTTAGCTTTTTCTCAGAGGTTAATGAAGCAGTAGACAATGTCAAGTCATATGACATAATATATTTAGAGTTCAGTAAAGCTTTCGACAGAGTATACCTCATGAGAGATTGATGAGAAAGGTTGAAGCACATGGAATAGGTGGGTCGTTGGTGGGATGGATTAGGTCATGGCTAATTGGTAGGAAGCAGAGAGTCAACGTAAATGGCACTAAGTCAGAATGGGGAGCAGTCCAAAGTGGTGTCCCCCAGGGATCTGTATTGGGTCCCCTTGTGTTTGTTACATACATAAATGACCTTGATTTAGGTATAACTAGTAGGATAAGTAATTTGAAGACAATACCAAAATGGGGAGGATAATTGATTTAGCTAGCGATATAGAGTGCCTCCAAAGGGGTCTAGATACCTTACACGAATGGTCAGTAAATTGGCAGATGAAGTTTAACATTGACAAATGCAAGGTATTAAAGATAGGGAAGATGCATACAAATGTTAAATATAAACTAGCTAATATGGAATTAGAAAATTCGGACTGTGAGAAAGATCTATAGGTGTGTATGTTAGCAATGCTTTGAAGCCTAGAAAACAATGTATAAGCGTTCGTAACAAGGCAAACAGAATTCTCGAGTTCATCTCTAGGAGTGTGAGCAACAGAACTGATGATGTTATCTTAAAACTTTACTTGTCATTAGTGAGACCTCATATGGATTATGCGGTTCAATTTTGGTGTCCTTATTACAGAATGGACATACATTCGTTGGAGAGAGTACAACGTAGAATGACAAAAATTATCCATAATATTAGAAATCTTCCGCATGAAGAAAGGTTGAAGAAATTAGGCTTACATTCGTTAGAGAGACGCAGAATTAGAGGGGACATGATAGAGGTGTTCAAGTAGGTTAGTGGGATTAATAAAGGGACATGCAAAATGTACTAAAGTTCAGTGATAGCGAAAGAACTCGAACAATTGGTTCCAAATTAGATAAATTTCGTTTCAGAAAGGATATAGACAAATATTGGTTTGGTAACAGATTTGTAGATAGGTGGACTAGGCTACCGAGTGCTATAGTGGGATCAAGAACGATAGGGAGCTTTAAAATAATATTAGATATGTATATGGACGAGAGGGGTTGGGTTCGAGGGGGATCTGTCAGGTGTGGGCCAATCGGCGCTCTGTAGCCTCCGTGTTCTGACCTCTGACCGTTTCGGTGAGGTCAGTCTTAATAGTGTTAGTGAGCTGGACTGTAGAAGCCCAGCTTATAAGGCCTTATAATTAGGCCTTATAATTAGGGCTAGGTGTGAGAGGGATCTGCCTTGTTTGGGAGAATCGGCTTTCTGCAGACTCCCATTTTCGTATGTTCTTATGAAGAAAGGTTGAAGAAATTAGGCTTACATTCGTTGGAGAGACGCATAATTAGAGGGGAGTACAAAGGAGTACATATGATAGAGGTGTTCAATTAGGTTAGTGGGATTAATAAAGGGGACATGAAAAATGTACTAAAGCGCAGTGATAGCTAAAGAACTCGAACAAATGGTTTCAAATTAGATAAATTTCGTTTCAGCAAAGATATAGGCAAATATTGGTTTGGTAACAGAGTTGTAGATAGGTGGAATAGGCTACCAAGTGCTATAGTGGGATCAAGAATGATAGGGAGCTTTAAGATAAAATTAGATAGGCATATGGACGAGATGGGTTGGGTGTGAGGAGGATCTGTCAGATGTGGGCCAATCGGCGCTCTGTAGACCCCCGTAATCTTGTGTTGATCTCGGACCGTTTTTGTGTGGTCGGTTCTCAGGGTATTATAGTTGGGTCTATAATTAGGCCTTGTAATTGTGGTTTGGTGTGACAGGGATCAGTCTTGTGTGGACCGATCGGCTTTCTGCAGACTCCCATTTTCTTATGTTTTTATAGTTATATATATTGACTCACTAGCCGCGCGTCTAACTCAATGGTAAATGTCCCTACTGTTGACAATATAACTACTGTCCCGCTGGATCTAGAGATATTTACTGCGATCTAGAGACAAAGTCTTACATCTCGCGACAAGAATTCTAGCGATATTCTGGAGATTTCAGCCATTTTAGAGTGATATTCTAGAGATTGTGGCAATATTCTAGCGATTTTCGGTTATTTTTTAATATGTAGCTGACTTGATTTGGTAACCCTGGCCGTCTGCTACCTACAGTAGTTGACCTGGGATCGCCTCTCGTTCAGGTTCATCAATGTATTTTTTCTGAGATGTAAGTCATCGGTGGCATAGTCAGTAGAGCGTCGGCTGCTGATCAAAGGGTCGGCGGATCGAGCCCTCACTGTCAACATGAAATTGGTAGATGTCAAGCTCGGGCAACTTGACCTAGCGATTCGTGACAAACGCCTAATGTTCATGGCTACACCTTCTCGGGAACTACGTCATTTGGAAAAATAAAAAACACAATTCAGCGGTTACCATCTCCTATGAGCAAGGAGATGGGTAATAGTCTCTAGTGGTCTATAGTTATAAGTATGTCAAGTACTTGTGGATCCTCAGTGAGAACAGACGCTATATAGGAGACCAAACTATTATGATTTTTACAATTACAGCCATGTTATATCCAAAGGGAATTGGAAATAGTTTAATGCCAGATATTATCAAGACACTTTTCTTAAACTATTTGCGGAAAAAAAATAATCCCACATCAGAAATTATTTGGCAGATATATTTCGAAATATGGCATAATTCATACTTGTATTAACGGGATATCGATAGTTTTCTTGGTCCCCCTTCTTCCTCATGTTTACCCACATTAGTTTTCAGATTTTATGACGTTCGACCCATTAGTTTGGCGATTTAAAGACCTTTCGCCCCATTACTTAGTCAATATTAGAATGGTTCGTGTCATTTAGGTGTCGATTTTTTCCTGGTAAACGATGGCGATCCTGTAATTTAAGAGTAACCGGCCTTCGGCCGGTTATCTTGAAGGAGGGTATTGGGGGGTGTTTTATTTAAGCTCGATGGGGAGGACGAAAATACAAAATGATAAAAAGATATATAAATGAGGAAATAAATACGATCCTCCTCCCATAACCCATTGGTATTAGAATCCTGATAGACTCCTATAGTGCTAGTCAGACTAAGTATAGCAATATTGCAAGACTTTATCTAAGCCATCTCCAATTGTTTCACTACAAGAGGAAGAATAGTATAATATAGTATTAGCCATAGTTAAGTACATACCAACACATCATTGAGCTAAAAGGAACATGATAGTGTACTTTACTACAAGAAATTGGAGAATATTCGAAACTATTTGTCTCCTTCTATTTTCGTATTATGATGAATGATTAAAATGTATTATTAACTGTCTTTATAGTGTAATGATTTAGTACGCGGAATTTTTGGTGTGAGTATCCTAGGTTCGAATCCACGGAGCACCACATGTATTCATTGTTTGGTGTGAGTATCCTAGGTTCGAATCCACGGAGCACCACATGTATTCATTGTTTGGTGTGAGTATCCTAGGTTCGAATCCACGGAGCACCACATGTATTCATTGTTTGGTGTGAGTATCCTAGGTTCGAATCCACGGAGCACCACATGTATTCATTGTTTGGTGTGAGTATCCTAGGTTCGAATCCACGGAGCACCACATGTATTCATTGTTTGGTGTGAGTATCCTAGGTTCGAATCCACGGAGCACCACATGTATTCATTGTTTGGTGTGAGTATCCTAGGTTCGAATCCACGGAGCACCACATGTATTCATTGTTTGGTGTGAGTATCCTAGGTTCGAATCCACGGAGCACCACATGTATTCATTGTTTGGTGTGAGTATCCTAGGTTCGAATCCACGGAGCACCACATGTATTCATTGTTTGGTGTGAGTATCCTAGGTTCGAATCCACGGAGCACCACATGTATTCATTGTTTGGTGTGAGTATCCTAGGTTCGAATCCACGGAGTACCACATGTATTCATTGTTTCATTAATTTCATTAATTAGGTTTATTTGTTAGTTAATTGGTGTGGGTTGGTGATGATATGAAGTATTAATAATATGTTTCTTTCAAAGCTCCGATAATGGAACAGTCCGGCTCCACATCTACATGGACACTTTGTCGTATGAACAGATAGAAGAGAGTCCCGCTTATACGGTAAGGTATAACAGAATGGTCTGGATAATGCTTGGCAACACATACTGTATATATAGGTAACGCCAACGAACTTGACAATAACTTGATCCCTGACCTCTCTGTAACTCAAAAGGGCCTAGAGCAAACTGGCTTTAAATATCCACACCTATTTCCTGTTGGACTCTTCTCAAATGATACAAACGTCAGCCCGATTCTTTTCGAGTTATAAGAAGTTAAGGGGTCAAGGTTATTGTCAAGTTCATTGGCTCTACCTTATAGTAATGGATGTTGACACTTCCTCGAATACTGGACCGGAAGAATTAAAGTCACATGTCAACAAAGTGCTCAGTCTTTAAGGGTACGTTATATTATTAATTTGTTTGTTGTATATTATTACCGGCACATATATATTACCGACACATATATATTACCGACACATATATATTACCGGCACATATATATTTTCGTATGCTCCCTAGACCTCTATCAAGCAAAACAAAAAAACACAAACAAAAATACCCCCCGGACACCCCTTGGAGATTATTTTGTAAATGTTTTGGTAGACAAATGTCCTGGCCAAAGGCTTACTCCTCCTAAATTACAGGTTCGCTATCGCTCGCCAGGAATAAATCGGCACCTAGATAGGGCGAAAGTTCCTAAAATCGCCAAACTAATAGAGCAAATGTCTTAAAATCTCATAACTACTCGGGCTAAACATGTAGGAAAAGGGGTCCACAAAAATAAATACTTTCCCTTTATGTTGCCACATGTGTGTTCATTATTGTATATTTCATGAAACAATATAAACGCTCCACACGTTAGGGGGAGATATCCGTATTTATTTGATCATTTATGTATCCTTTTATCATTATATTAGTTTCCTCCCTAGACCTCCATCAAGCTTAAACAATATCCATTAGATCCCCCTTCTAGATTAATTTGTATATTTTTTCGGTAAACAATGTCGCCGATTCTTCCAAAATTACAGGCTCACTATCGTTCACCAGGAAAGAAATTGACACCTAAATAGCACGAAAGGTCTTAATATTGACAAAGACACGGGGCGAAAGGTATTACAAACGACAAACTAATGGGGCGAAAGTCCTACCAGCTGAAAACTAATGGGGCTAAACACGAGGTAGAAGGTGGGACCAGAAAAAACGGGCCATATCCCCTTAATCAGAAGCGTAGCAACATTCCCTCGACCTAGTTATTGTTCCTTGACCTCCGAAGGTAAATTGTTTGTAATTGACCACTTGCAAGTTTCAGGCTATAAGGAAGTTGGAGCCGTGAACATCAAAATTAAAAAGAAATGCAATAATAATGTACGTTTCTGATGAATAAATGGTATGTTGCATTGAGTTATAATGTACTACGACCGTATTTTAGCTGTATATTTGTTGTTAAATATCAATATCTACAGCTCCAACTTCCTTATAGAACGAAACTCGCAAGTCGGCAATTGCAGCAATGCCACATGCGTGTTTATAAACTGTATTGTCAGTTAAATTTTATAATTATCCCTTTGAGTACCAGCGACGTGTGTTATATTTTATTCTAGCTATATTTAGACGATACTATGCAGCTTAGGAAGGATCTGTGGTAGTAAAAGGGGTTGGTTGAGATAGTTTGCAGCCATACTATTGCTAGAGGTCCTTCCAAAGATGAGTAAAATCGTCTAATAGTTGCCAGAATATGATGAAAAAGACGTCCCTGGTACTGAATGGGATAAGCACTCCGTGTACAGTCGTCGGAATAAGTTCTTTATCATCCTGTGATTTTCATTGTGCAAGACATTACATATTGCTGGGAACAGTTTAGAAATAATAATTAACTCAACCAGTTTGTAAATACTGTATATGCAAAGGGCATTTTATTCGAAATTTGATTATAACATATATATTTGTATAATGAATATGATGGGGTGGTAACGAACTAATTCCGACACCTGTACATATTCTGAGTCCTTCAAAGGTAGGAATAGTCCCTCTATTAGTTAGTGCATAATCATTTTATGGCATAATCCTGATAGTCGATGTCCTATAGACTTCCCTAGTTGTGGTTATGCAGTGTAAGTCAGGAAGCAGATTAGTGCAACCCCGAGCGTATCCCTTAGATTGTTAAATATTGATTTACCCGCCGTTCATACATTTATAAAACCTAAAAGTAGGCCTTCTTTCCACGCTGTCCCCCTTGGTACCCCATTCCCGCTATTCCTGGAGTCTGCCGCACCTCCTCCCCCGCCTCAACGGTATCTCCCCCTTTGTCACTACCCCCAACCCCAGCTAGTGTTTTGAAATACCATCACCTGTTGTCATCTGCCGGCCTCCCTCCCCCCTTCCCACGCTACCTACCCCCCATGTCCCGCTTTCCTTGTCCAGTAGAAAAGTGTTCAGTTTGCTCTCGGGGCTATCGCTATCGTCTCACTCAACGACTAATGAGTTGATAATCACTGAATTACCGGGATCACTCAGTCTCTTCCTCCATATGTGTATTCCTAATATTGCCACTTCTTGTATATGTATGTGATTTACTGTTGCTATTATTCTATTTCTATTGTGTTGATTTATTGATAGTTCGGTGGTTCGTAGTAACCAGTTGATTTATCATTGTGTGAATATAATGATAATTGAAACGTGTATCCTTTCTATCTCTTACCCAGTTGAGCATAAAGGCACAACAATAATATATGTTGTCAATTACGAAAACAAATTAGTATCCTACAGGTAGTATAAAGCAAGGAGATGATAGCATTGTAAACTTCAAGTAAATGTGGCTTGTAAGGGATGAAATATCTGGCCCGGCTAAGATGAACAAAGTATAGAAAAAGTGGTTAGAAAAGCACGACTACCCAAGATTGAAGGGAGCTCAGACGGTATTGTCCAACATAATTTACTGGTTCGGCTCAATGGTTTAAGGAAGGTGTTTAGTTTGCTCTCTAAACCTCTATCAAACTTATAAAAACACCCACAAGACTCCCCATCGATATAAATTTGTATATTTTTAGTAGAAAAATGTCCCGGCCGAAGGCCGATTCCTCTCCAAATACAGGCTCGCTATCGCTCGCCAGGAAAAAATCGACACCTAAATGGCACGAAAGGTCTTAATATTGGCAAAGAAATGGGGCAATAGGTCTGAAAATCGCCAAACTAATGGGACAAATGTCTTGAAATCTCATAACTAATAGGGCTAAACAGGAGGGAGGAGGAGGACTCTAAAAACCCACTACCTCCCCTTAACCTAGGAGCTGCGGGGAGACTCTTAAGAGTTCCCCCGGCGGACTGCAGGGAGACTCTTAAGAGCAGAGCTTTTGAACGCGTACCAAAACCGCGCGTTTATAAAAAGCCAGGCGGCTGAAAATTGGTGTGGGTATAGTACTACATGTCAACTCTCGACACCACCCCGCCAAACGCTCGCCCCGCACTCGTGCAAGCACCACCGCGCCAGTAACCACGCACTAGTCATGGAGCCCACACGTCCCTCACGCTCGCTCCCTGATGACACAACCAGCCCTCCTTCTGGTGGTGTTAGCCGCCGTGGAAGGCAGAGGGTGGCTGCTAAAGACCCTACCTACCAGTACGACACGCCCTACAGCTCGGAAGACGAAACACCTGCACTCAAAGCACGAAAAACACGTGCAAGCACGACAAAGGTACAGAGGTCATTGGTGTTTCGGGACACTGCCACCACGACCCAGGCCACTGCAACAACCACTACCACCACCACTGCCAACCCTGCCACCGGTACCAGCGACACAGGAGGCCGCCCTAGGGCTGCAGAACCTGCGGGGGCAGGAAAAATTAAAGGCACGGGCGTAGGGAAGAGAACCCGTACGCCAGCCACAGTGCCCCTACCACCACCACCACCACCAGCCGCCCCTGGCCCGGCTGCCCCTGCCGCCCCTGGCCCGGCTGCCCCTGCCGCCCCTCCCGCCCCTGCCCAAGGAACAGGGAAGGGGAAAGGGAGAGGGAAAGCGACTGCTGGCCCTGCTGGCCCTGCTGGCCCTGGTGTCCCTGCCGCCCCTGCTGCCCCTGTTGCCCCTGCTGCCCCTGTTGCCCCTGCTGCCCCTGCCACCCATGCCACCCCTGCCCAAGGAACAGAGAGAAGGGTGACAGGCACCACCATCATCTTGCCATCAAGGCCACGCACCACTGCTGCCCCTGCCGCCGCCCCTGCCACCGCCTCTGCTGTCCCTGTCCATAAGACTCCCGCACGTGCAAAAGTGACCCGGAAAACTCTGACACCATCAAAGTATGCCGCCCTGCTGTTTGATGGTGATTCGCAGGACATTGGCAGCCCGGGTTTCGACGACGAAGCCCTAGCACGGGACCAAGGGTGGGGGGATTTGGGAGTGGACAGTGGGAGTGAGTCCGACGTCGGTGACGAGAATGAGGAAGGGCATCATCTGTCAAGTGAAGAGGAGGGTGATGATGATGAAGTGCTGTATCACGACCATGGAAGCGATATTTCAGACGATGAAGGCGACGCAGACGACATTCCGATCCCTGGGCTGCCTTCGTTCGAGTGGTCTGAAGGGGTCAATTTTGTACCTGACGTGCCCCAGTTCAATCCTGGGACGTCAGGAACAACTGACGACTGGCCCTGTGACGATCAAGCGAACGAAAGCGACTTCTTCCTCACTTTTTTCGATATGGAGGTAATGACATACATCGTTGCCCAAACAAACGCCTACTACAGGTGGGTGTTTGGCAGATTGGACGTCCTTTCTCCAAAAGCGAGAATACGAGGCTGGGTGGATACGACTGTGGAAGAATTTATGACGTTCTTTGCCTTGTTGTTCCTCATGCCTCTGATCAAGAAGCATGTGTTGCAACACTATTGGAAGCACGACCCTCTCATCGCCACCCAATTTTCAATAAGTTCATGACTCATGACAGATTTTTGTTGCTGCTAAGATTTATGCACTTTGCAGACAACGAAAATCCTAACAGGATTGACAGGATATGGCAAGTTCGGGATGTGTTCACCATGTTGTTGGAGAGGTATAGGAAATACTTTTACCCCTTCCTCAATTTGGTGATTGATGAGTCGCTTGTGCTCTTCAAAGGACGTCTTGTTTTCAAGCAGTATATCCCCTTGAAAAGGCATAGGTTCGGAATCAAGCTCTTCGTTTTGTGTGACTGCGAAACTGGAATAGTGCTTGATATGATCGTGTACACAGGCACTGACATTGACATACCGAAAGCCGCTGCCAATGACCCCATGGGCATGTCAGGTGCCATCGTCAGGAAAATGTTGGCACCTTACATGGGCAAAGGCCACATCATCTACACTGACAACTGGTATACTTCTCCTGCTCTCTGCCAGTTTCTTCATGACAACCAAACGGGGTCATGTGGGACTGTCAGAAAGACAAGAAAGTTTATGCCAAAGTTCACAGGTGATGTCATTCCTCTCACAGATGCCTCCTCCAGTGACACACCTTCAGAAGACGACCTGGCCCAGGAACACCGCGAGAGGCATGTGCGAAGAAGGCGACGAAAGGGGCAGAAATTCAAGCAGCTCGAGAAGTGTGGGAAACTGATAGCCCTGAAGTGGAAGGATAAGCGAGACGTCCACCTGCTTTCCACCGTCCACACAGGTGCCCAGGTGGATTCTGGCAAAATCCACTACCGAACCAGGAAGACCATCTACAAGCCCGACATGGTAGTGGACTATACCAAGAACATGCGCCTGGTGGACAAGTCTGACTGTCAGCTGTCAGGCGTTGAGTGTCTGAGGAAGACGGTGAAGTGGTATCACAAGCTCTTCCTCCACCTAGTTGATATCACGATGCTGAACGCCTACAACTTGTGGTTGGTGAAAAAGGATATGGCCCCAAACCAGAAGCTGAAATTCCGGGAGTTCGTCTACAACGTCTCATACCAACTCCTGGAGAAGTATGGCACCACCACTCACAGACGTACGGAATGGCGTGGGGATCACGTTCCTGACCGCATCCAGCTGGGGGTCGAAAGACACTACCCAATCAACACTGAGATGCTTGGCACTCGTCGCAGGCAGGCGCAGTGCACCGTCTGCAGCACCAGTGTCAGGAAACCCCATGTCACCAAAAGAGTCACCTCAATGTGCGCCGAGTGCAAAGTTCCACTCTGCCTGGGTGACTGCTTCAGGGACTACCACACCTTCAAGAATTATTGAGTGTCGCCCTGCCCTGCCCTGCCCTGGACTCGCCCCGTGCCCTGCCCTGGACTCGCCCCCTGCCCCGCCCTGTCCTGGACTCGCGCCCTACCTTACCTGACCTGACCTAATTGATCACGCTACCTCATAATGTAACATATATATTATATAATGTATAAGTTCCAAAGATGTCCCTGTGATATAGCTTTTACATTATATAATTGTATGTTTCATTATTTAGTTTATAAGTTTCAAAGATTTACATGTAATATGCCTTATTTTTTTAGTATATCAATATATATGTTTGTTATTAGCCAAAGTAATGTGTATATAATTATTTTCTTACCTCAAATGAATTGTACACAAATAAATATGTTTCAATAAATCCTGTCAAACCTACTAAGATAATAAAATAAAACAATAAAAAAAAAAAAAAAAAGGTCATGTCATTGTATTCTTACAATATGATATATTCTATGAATATTTCATATTGTTTGAATACAATGGCATGATCTTGTAAAAAATGTTTTTTATCAAAAATGTTCTAGACAATATAAAACCTTCCCCATAACCCCCTCCTGGATTCGATCCCACTACCCTACCACACTTTGAGTTTTCCAGTCCGCGACCTTACCAACCATGCCACAGGAGCTCATACCAAATATCACTCAAAACTTCGTGTTTACAATCGAAATGACAATATACAAACAAAAATGAATTATCCCACCAATATACATTTGTAAATTGATGGGATTATCAATTATATCATGCCAAGGTTTATAAAAGTTTGTCTCTGTCTAGAATTAGTAATTATATAACTTTATTCTGTCAAAAATTGCCCAAACACTCAGCAAAATTGCCCCTCTCAGTGTAACCACTCATTTTCACACGGTCAAGCGGTGACCCTTGCCGCTCCTTTATGCCCCAGCTACACCATCAACAGCAGCTCTGTCTGGGAACAAAATTTGTATAAATACAATAATGGATAAAATACTCTTCACAAATACATTTGTATTGTATAATATTGTAAATAAAAATTAATAATAACTGTGTGGGTGTCGAAAATTGCTCAACCAGCTTTCTTATGTCTCGCCTACGCGCGTATATTGGATTATACATAGTCATGACTGTCATACAAATAATTGCAGTAGGTCTCGAATATACATTTATATTGCATATTACTTGGAAATAAATAAGTATAAGTTTCTCTGGTGGCAATCTACCATTTCGCAAGTTTAAGGAGACACCAGTCTATATTTAGCCCTCTATCACAAAAGGCAATCTGTCTGTGTTTACTGACCACCGTCGCTGGTGGTCTATAATATAGTACTTTATTTACAGTCAATGGCCTACATGTTTCTGTGGTACTTCACATGTGTCTAAAATGCAATGTCTGCTTGCATAAAAATGCAATTCTGAAGTCCATTTATACGTACGACATACGCATGTCTCAGTTTCTCTCTCTCTCTCTCTCTCTCTCCATTCCTGACTCATGTTATTGTAAAACTCTTGGTGGCAACAAACACCAGACACCTGGTAGACATAAGGTTCAAAATCCCAAGACATCAATACGCCTCAGGCGCCTCCACAATTGTCACACAGCTGGCTATCTATCTAGAGATCTGCCTGCCTTCCTTCTCTCCACGACTCACTCACTCACTCACTCCCTGCTAGCCTCCCTCCTACCCTGCCACCCCCACCCACCCTTTCAGGCTTCCGTCTGCTAGAAACACATTCACAATTTGCGTAAATATCGCATCAATTGGGCTATATGCGGTATATTCCTTGTTATATGGGACGCCTACATACGTACACGTCTTGATTATAGCATGACAGTGCTCTAAATACAAGATTTACGTGATATTTATGGCGTAACACACCCTCTCCCCCTTTCATTCCCAGCACAACTCACTCACACCTTGGTTCACGCATAGAAACTCATTGATAATGTGAGTAAATATCGCATGAATTGGTCTATTTGCGGTATATATTTTGATATATGGCACGTATACATACGTACAAGTCTGTATTATAGCATGACAGTGCTCTACGTACAAGATATAAGTGATATGTATGGCGTAAACCACACTCTCAGCTCATAAATTGCTGCCAAACCTCCAACACATCTTCATTCCCACCTAAAAATTCTCTTATAATTCCCTTATATATTGCAATTTTTGGTCATTATGAGGCATATTCATGTTATATGGGTGGCCTACACACGTATACATACTCTACATAGCCTAAAAGGGCTCAAAAAAGGAGATATACGTGATAATACGCGGTAACCCACCCCCTCCTCCCTCTCCTTCTATCCCCTGGGCGCGTGAAAATTAGGCAGGGAAATCTCGCCGCTCGATGACAATCTAGCCGCGCGGTGCCATTCGTTCCACATTGTTCAACTACGGACCGTTCCCCCACCCCCCCCAGACATTTTTTGGGGGGTCAAATATATATGGGCCGATGCACGCAAACATTCCCTACACGATGATGTACTTTTTATCAAAATTGGCAATGGGTCCCAAAATCATCATAGGTGCGCACAGTCTTACCCTGTACCCTTACCCTGTGCGCCGCGGAGAGGTTAAGTCATAGTGTCATTTTGATATTTCTTAACACAGCTAAAGTTTTATTATATTTTGGTATCTATCACCAACATCCATGTCAACATTGTCGTATTTCACAAAGTGTGGGCTTATTGGAACTGTGTCAGATAGGGTTGGGATCTAGACTGAGTAAGCTATGACAGACAATGGATCGATACTAAACCCATTCATTACAGAAGTCCATTTGTGCATTACATTCTAGCTAACAAAACAATTACGGTCCTTCTGCTGTTAATGCTGTTGAATTTGTTATTTAATTTATTGACTAGATATTTATTTTTAATCTGGTTTTCGAAGCTGTAAATTTCATGTTTTTCTCCGGTTAATAGTACAGATATTATTTACATCGTTTTGTTTTGTCTTCCAGATCTACACGCTCGTGTGCAACCTGGGAGGCAACCTTGGCCTGTTCCTGGGCGTGTCCATCATCACGATGATCGAGTTGATGGAGTTTTTGTCGGACCTTTTGCTGTTTGGTTGCCGAGGCTGTGGCTGCCGCCGCCGCCGCCGTAACCCTCGCCACTCCACCACACAGGTTGCTCCGCCCAAGTACTAGACTCCATGGTATTTTATTCTGAATGCTCAAAGATGATACACAAGACAATTTTTCTGGCATCTCTTTTCTCAACAACTCTGTTATAGAAACTTTTACATTCATGCTATACTGTACTCAATATGGTATTACAAAAAGAACCCCGGAAGGTTGCCAAAATGAAGTTCACAATTGAAAATAGTTGGAAAAACGTCTATATGAATTACTTTTCATTGATACAAACTTTTTTCAGGAGACTGCAACTATTTTGGCAAATATTTGTGATGGTCCTGGAGGCTCTGTCAAGGGACTTTAGGACAGACTCCCATGGGAGCTGTTATATGCAGATGATCTAGTTTTTATCACAGATAGTGCGCAGGAAGCAGAGGCAAAGTTCAAAAGATGGAGGGAGGGTATGGCATATAAGGGCCTAAGAGTTAACATGGATAAAACAAAGGTCATGATTAGTGGAGTAGGGCGTGGCACTACGGAAAGAAAAGGCGACTATCCATGCTCAGTATGTGGGAAGGGAGTGGGAAGTAACTCAATCCAATGTTGCATCTGTAGTGACTGGGTACACAAAAGATGTAGTGGAGCTAGAGGACCTTTGACAAGAATCATAGATTTTGAATGTGCAGTGCACAAGGGAGATCTTGTGTTAAATGACCCGCCTGTTAGTGTTGATTTCGACAGTGTAATGCTGGAGTCTGTGATTAAGTTCTGCTACCTGGGTGATACGGTTTCTGCCGGAGGTGGCGCTGAAGCTGGCTACATTGCTAGAGTTAGAAGTGGCTGGGGAAAGTTCAAAGAGCTGCTGCCACTCCTGACCATGAGAGGGCTTCCATCCCACCTTAAAGGGAAGGTGCATACTTCGTGTGTTAGGAGTGCGATGACCTATGCCTTGGAGAAGTGGTCGGTTAAAGCAGAGGATATCGATCGAATAGAACGGAATGAGAAGAGAATGGTGAGATGGAAGTGTGGGGCTTATCTCAGGGACGGGGTATCGAGCGAGGAATTAACAAGGTGTCTGGGCATTAGTTGTGTCAGTGAAGTGATGTGCACGAGCTGACTTGGTTAGTTTTGACATGTGGAGAGAACGGATGATCAGAACTGGGTGAGGAATTGCCGGACTGTGAACGTTGGGGGACCTGCGCGAGTGCGCGTAGGGGTAGACCTAGAATTACATAAGATCAGGTACTCCAGGCCGATCTTAAAATAAAGAACTTGACAAGAAAGGCAGCCCTTGACAGGGCCGCCTGGAAAGCCGCCATTTAAGACGTGAGACTGTAACCACATTCCCTGTGGACAAAACGGTCTTTAACCCTTATTTTGCGGGCTAGGTGGTCTATTTGACCATAGCGCCCAGCGAGGTGTTTTTACCCTAAATAGGGTTTATACGTGATCATTTTCATGCCTAAATAAGACCCAGAGCATAAAACAAGTATCTATCCCTGAAAGGGCATAAACAGAGCTTTCCAATGACACCCCAACCATCCTTGTACGACCACTGGTTCTCTTGCAACGATCGCGCAACACGAGTGCAAAAACCATGTAATTAGGTACTTTCCCTACATAATTCCCTGTGTAGCGAGTGCGAGAGGGTGGAGGAGGGTGGGATTCATGTCAGTAGGTCTGCCGCGGTGGTCTGGAGCAGTCATACACTTGCTACGCTCCTCCCACCACTCATCTCTCTCTCTCAGGAACATTACGTGGTGAAAATGGCACACGACATAAGTTGTGAACCGCCACTTAGTCCATATTTATTTCACACGACATAAGTTGCGTGCCGCCAATTAAGGGTTAAACTTGCATAAATATATCAGTGACGTCAGTGAATGTGGATCTTTATATCTTGGCTGAAATACTATGAAACTTGAATACAGAATCTTTAAAATCAAATTATCTGCGAAAGGAAACTCATATTACTCCGGCCTTAACCTTTAGCTGTGACATTACTCTCTCAATGTTTTACTGGCGCTTTAAAAAATAAAATAAAAATAAAAAAATAAAAACAGTACTGGAAACATTTAACTCCCAACCAGTGGGTTGGTGTGTGTGTATGACCGTTAGTGCCTGGCGGGTTTATTTACCGAAAATGAGCATCATTCCATGCTCTTTTTCATGCATTAACAAGAGCCAGAGCGTAATATAATTATATATCCGTAAAAGAGCGACAATAGAGTTTTCCAATGACATCTGAATCATCCTTGTACGACAATGGGTTGTCTTGCAACAATCGTGCAAGTGGAAGGGAAAATACCTTAAAATGAGTTATTTTCCCCAGTTTTATTCTTATTTTGAGAGGTGTGGAGGTGGAGCCCAGATACAATAGGTCTCAGTACGGGTGCCGCCACTGTCGCGAGCAGACAGAACCAGCCTGTTATCCTCGAAATGCTCGCTCTCTCTCTCATCGTTCATAATGGCCTAAAAAAGGCAAGAGTCATATGATGGGCACCGGGGTGGCCAATATTCTCTCTCCCGTCAAGCAATTTGTGATTAAATGCCATGTCTCCTTACCACCACCTCCTGTCTTCCCCATACATGTATCTCACCCCACCACACCCCCATCCCATTTCCTTCTCCTCCTCACCTATCTCCCTCAAGTTACCCACTCCTTCTATACTCTACTTTTTTACTCCCCCACTCCCTATAAATCCTCCCTCCTGCTTCAAATTTGTTCAGTCATCCTCCTCTACACATCCCCTACCTCCTCCCTCCCTCATACATTGCGGGAAAACTGCTCAATCAATTCAGTGCGACTGAATTCTCTAGAGAGGGAGCGTGTATGGTGAAATAATTTTGCTTCGTATGGTAAATATATATTTATTTTTACAAATTGACTTTTAAAAGTCACGAACTGGTGGACCTTTCAAAAGCATGTTTAACGCAGCCCCCCAGGTTAAACAAATAGTTCAATAACCCTGACAAAGATATCCAAATTCTTGAAAATGTAATGGGATGGGATTTGCTAATTATCAAAGCATCTATCTATCTATCTATTGCCTGACGCCGTGGTCCCCGAAGGGGTGGCCACGAACGAACTGCCCCCATGCACCTCTGTCCCCAGTCAGTTGACGCCCCTCCTCCCAACCAGCACTGCCTTCTTCCATATACTTCCTCACTCCATCCTTCCACCTCGCTCTCGTACACCTTTTTAGTCATTCTCTCGCTTCCCACACGTTCCATATGGCCGAACCATCTCAAGGTGTTCCTTTTCACACTTTCCAGCACATCTACCTCCACACCACAGCTACTTCTTACTTCCTCATTCGTCTGTCTTATCCCTCCATGTAACTCCGCACGCACTTCTCAAGTAACTCATTTCCACCCCTCTCACTCTTGGTCTGAGTCTCTTCTCAAACGTCCATCAAAGCATAGTTGGCCAAATAATACTTAACATTCTGATTATCCCACTGAGCACCAGGCAATATAATATAAATGTACACTCCAGGCCCGGCAGGTTGTCATAAATTTTTTGTTTTCTTCCAGAAAACACCTGAAATAGGTTAGAAATGAAGGAAAACCCACACAAAAATTATCCCCTAGGTCATTAAGGGGTTCTACAGGGTGCCCGAAAGTCGGAATTAACATTGGGAAATGGGTAGGCAAAAACATGCAAAAACACGTTTGTGCTCGCTCACGCGCACACGACTGGACTTTGAGGGTTTTCAACAACCGGCATTGTTGCGTGGGATACTTACAAGTTCCCATACAAATCTGAGCCCTCTAGGTGCCATAGGACCTGAGTAATTTACCGTGACGCACCCCATGTGGCACTGGGGTTTAGCGTTACATACACTGCCGACGTATAACATGCGTCGCTGGTACGAGGGGTTAAGGTGCATTTTGAACAAAGGAATATAGCCCTATGTATTCATTCGCTGCACATAATAGGTAATGGTACAGAACTAGGTAATTTTGAAAAAGATAATGTCACCCTTCATAAATCACATAAGCTCAGCAGCATGATTTGTAGTTATAATGTGCTATATGTTATGATACATTGATAATGGTAATGCAATATATATATAATGAGGAGGTCCGTGCCAGAGGGGCCAACTCGCCACGAGGGCTGTTCGGCCAGGCAGCTTAGGGAACAACAACAACAACTCGCCACGAGTATAGTTTTGAGTTATTGATGTTTAAAGTTAACATACCATACACACAGTAGATAAGGCATAATAATACATTATTATATATCAATGGACAGCTTAGGAACAGACAATTTGTTTTAGATGGTTTAAAAAAAAAAAAAAAAAACATGCATACAGTAGGTGTTTTTTTTGGAATGCTTAAAAATTATTTGATTTCCTTCAAATTTGTACCATTATGAACATTCACTATAACTAAAGGACAGTTATATTTTCAAGGAAAAATACCCAAAAATAAATATTTTATAAGACTTTTAATCCAAAATTTTAACAAAATGCATGATTTTTGTATTTATTTTTATATTATTTTGTGTTGTGTTTGTAATAATAATTCATAATGTAATTTGACATGTTACCTTTATGTCCAAGTAGTTTATGTAGGTGGTGAGGGGGGAGGGGAAGGTTGTTGTTAGTATTCCAAGAAGTCGTCGCTGGGATCGTCAACGTCTTCTTCGTTGGCATCTTTAGGTCTTGCAGTCATGGACTTCTGTGCCTCGAAAAGCAGGGTGAAGTAGGTCTTGTGTGGCTGGGGGACGTATTTCGTCAACTCCTGGAGATGCTGTAGCTTCTTTTGGTTCATGGGAACTCCCCCTGGGTACTTGACAGGCAACGGAATTTGTGAGAGGTCAAACATTTTGGGTCATAAATTTTGCTTCTACCCTTCTGCATAAATCTCTCCCGCTGCACATGAAAGCCGTCCATGTAGCCAGCAGACACTTTAATGCCTTCCCTGTAATCATTGGAGACTATCAGGCGCTTGGCAGCCTTGAATCCCGAACCTGTCTGGCCCGCCTTGCTGATGTGTTGTTGCAGAACCTCAAAGTTAAGGAAGTCGCTCTCCTCCATGCGGACCACAGTGACCTGCTCCTTCCTTCTGTGTGTCGACATTAGCTGGGTGTAGTGGTCAGTGGTGAACACCTCCTTGCCCTTCAGGTGCTTCTCAAACACACCAAAGTCGCGATCACAGGGCAGGAATGAGTGGCCAGCCTCCAGGAAGAAGTGGATGATAGAAGAAAAACGATGGTTATGGATGAGTCTTAGGTAGCATAGGCAAAGGTTATCTGAAAACACCACCAGTTTCAAGGAATCAGCAGGTACGTGATGTTGAATGAAGTGACATAAGCAACTTGCCACCTCAGAAGATCCCCTTCTTGCCTCCGACTCGTTCCAGACATAAAAGTAGGCCTTGTTGACTTGTGTGACGCTTCTGCATAGTAACCACGTGCGGGCATGCGCGCGCGTCGGCTGCCCAGCCGTTTAGAAACCGGCTGGTGGCAGCCAGCCGGCAGGCTTTCCCTTAGTATATATCCTACGACAATGTAACTAATGTCTGGGATATTCTTATGTTGTTTCACAGCTTGAAGCTGCCCTTATTCTTAACCAACGCATCTTAGTATATTTTATTCTCGATAGTTGATCGTTTCATTATAATATATAAGATGTAAGTTTAGTGAGAGCGGGAAGAGACGAGCGGGAGAGAGAGACCGGCTTTGGACGTTGCTTCGCGCGGAGAGTCCAGCTTGGGACGAGCCTGAAGCGCTGCCACATGCATTTGATTGCAACGTTAGCCTTAGTTTCGACTCACGCACGGGGTAGAGGATTTTGACCAGGCAACTGTGTTGAGTGTTGCCAAGCCTGGGAAGTATTCTGCATGCCTAGTGGGGGGTCCAGACAGATTCAAGACTCAGAGCTCACCTAATTGTCGTACCCTTCGGACCCCCTTGATATCTATCCCTCTCAACCCCACTTAGAAACGTTCTCTCTTACGTTGTCTACCTTCTTTCCACTACTTCACCAATCTATTTAATTATCCCATCCCCTTGATAGACCTTATATCTATTATTGTATTAACGACGAGCTCTCAGATAACTAGATAGGATTTTGGGCCTTATGCAGGGATTTAATTGTTAATGAGACCTAGGAAGCTTTTTTGTTGTCTCATATTTGGTGGTTTCATGCTTGCTAGTGTGTTCTTGTGTCAGGTTAGCAGGGGCTAGACCGGAGGGGAGGCTTTTTGCGATCCTTTAAGTAAAGTCTGCTGGTGCGAGTCCCGTGGACCCGCACGACTTTACTAGGATATCCGTGGGAGTACGGGGGCATTTTCTTGTCTGTGTCCCTGTATGTCTAGCGTTGTGTTGTGTGAGGGCCCTTGCCTAGTCCACTCAGCACTGCGCTAGCACGTCTTGCTTTTGTTTTAGGGTCGCCAGGAGAGAGTCAGATACTTGCGATCTGAGTCTCTCAAGAGAGCACCCTTTCAATTAGAGTAATTTGGCGCACAGACCTGGGAACGTCCCTAGGCTAGAGCAGGTGGCTCAGCCCGGGTATCCGAAGCCTATATCCTTCCGGCTAGACCTCTGCCACCTGGCAGATTAACAGCTAGGGGTTTATTATCGCTGTATGCTTGTTATTGTGCCACAGTTTACCGTTTTTGTGAGCATTGTGAGTCAGGGTGTGGCTTAGAGACTCTGTCCGAGCAGGCTTGCCTGACTAAGAGTGAGAAGCACACCTGTATGTGGTTATGTTGCGAGTTGCTGCCTTTATTTCATTATACCTATGCCATTATACACTGTATGTCTATCACTAGTATTTATTCCTGCTTATGAGTTAAGAGTTCTCTAAATCCGTAACGTACTTTCTTTGCTAAGCATCAGATTCTACGGTAGCCGCATGCAGTTTAGAAACCCGATGTTTTGAGGACTGTTTGCTTTCACCTTCTTTCACGCAGGGGTGATTAGTTGTATTAATTAACGTAACGTTAAATGTGCTTTCTTCTAGTTTGTTATTAAATTGTTTCTGCAATTTAATTTCATTATCTATCTTTTCCTTGAAGCTTTAAGTCAACTTAATTGTGTGATCTTTTATATAGCCTGCTTGACTATCAGCAGTCTATAGTGCGTGCACCCTGTAACCGAGTCATAGGATACCTCGTTGTCCAGGCAGGACTCTTGATGGTTTAGGCTGGGTTTATAGATAAGGGTTGGATCTAGCGTTTTCCGTTGTTGCTTGTTTCCGCATACCTAGTCCAATAGAAAGAGCCCAGTGTTTATATATCCCAGGACGTAACACTTGATATCGTGGATACCCAGATTATACGTCCACATTTTGCAGCGGTAATATTGGGCGCTAGTAGTAAGACGGGGGGTGCATAGTGTTTGCTGGAGATCAACAGCAATTCCAAAGATTCCAAGTCTAGTGTCCTTGGTATAAATCTGCATGAAATCATGGCCAGCCTTGGCATGAAAATGATGATCGTTCCTCTTCATGGCAAGTTGAGCCCTCTCCTCCCGTTGTGTCTCTGGATCAAGTTCTGCCAATTTTGTTTTGAACTGATCACATGTGCTGCAGGTGTCACTCTTTGGTGGTGTTATCCCGATCTTATAGTTCTGCACCTCCTTAACGAACCGGGATTGCTTAATGGCATTGGGTTCCTCTTGGTGCTCTATCATGTATGTCTGAAAGGCATCATAGAGTCCAGCCCAGGTAGATCCAGGAGGTAGGTACAGCTTGTCCGGATTCTTGGTACGAGAATAATGGGACGTACAGGTGGGCAGAGACTTGCAGAAGCTTTTAATTAGTTGCAGGAGATCGTCATTAGTCTTGTTGTGGGGTACATGGCGGCCTCTTTGGTCGGGGGACAGAATACCAGTGGCAGTGGAAGAGCTCTTAGAGCACACATTTCGCACACGTTTGGATGTTATGTCATGAATATTTAGAAAGGCAGTACGGCAAACATTGATGTTCTTAGTATTCACAGACACTGAATATTGTTTGACGTTTTAGTGCGACTCTCCCTTCCCTTCACTCGTGAACGTTTAGACAATGTCTCACTCAATCGCTTATTTATGTACTGGGACTGGGAATCCTGGCTTTCCAGTGCCCAATAACTGTTAAATAGTAAATGCACATTATCAATTCCCACTTTCCTCGAAGCACTTATCCAAGCATTCACAAGGGGGCCCTACTTTCTTCGGTGTTACAGCTTTGGCGGTGCTTCTACTAACATAGGTCTGGTATAGACATTTTAAGGGGGTAGTATTTGGAACAGAGTATAGACATTTTAAGGGGGTAGTACTTGGAACAGGGTATAGACATTTTAAGGGGTAGTATTTGGAACAGGGTATAGACATTTTAAGGGGGTAGTACTTGGAACAGGGTATAGAAAATTCCACTTGGAAGGGGGTAGATATTGGAACGGGTATATAATTCCACTTGGAACGGGTATAGTAATTCCACTTGGAACGGGTATAGAAATTCCACTTGGAACGGGATAGATAATTCCACTTGGAACGGGTATAGATAATTCCACTTGGAACGGGTATAGATAATTCCACTTGGAACGGGTATAGATAATTCCACTTGGAACGGGAATAGATAATTCCACTTGGAACGGGTATAGATAATTCCACTTGGAACGGGGATAGATAATTCCACTTGGAACGGGTATAGATAATTCCACTTGGAACGGGGATAGATAATTCCACTTGGAACGGGGATAGATAATTCCACTTGGAACGGGTATAGATAATTCCACTTGGAACGGGTACAGATAATTCCACTTGGAACGGGGATAGATAATTCCACTTGGAACGGGGATAGATAATTCCACTTGGAACGGGGATGGAATTCACTTGGAATGGGTATGGATAATTCCACTTGGAACGGGGATGGATAATTCCACTTGGAACGGGGATAGATAATTCCACTTGGAACGGGGATAGATAATTCCACTTGGAACGGGGATAGATAATTCCACTTGGAACGGGGATGGATAATTCCACTTGGAACGGGTATGGATAATTCCACTTGGAACGGGGATAGATAATTCCACTTGGAACGGGGATAGATAATTCCACTTGGAACGGGGATAGATAATTCCACTTGGAACGGGATAGATAATTCCACTTGGAACGGGGATAGATAATTCCACTTGGAACGGGTATAGATAATTCCACTTGGAACGGGTATAGATAATTCCACTTGGAACGGGATAGATAATTCCACTTGGAACGGGGATAGATAATTCCACTTGGAACGGGGATAGATAATTCCACTTGGAACGGGTATAGATAATTCCACTTGGAACGGGTATAGATAATTCCACTTGGAACGGGATAGATAATTCCACTTGGAACAGGGATAGATAGTTCCACTTGGAACGGGGATAGATAATTCCACTTGGAACGGGGATAGATAACCACTTAGAGCGGGGCTAGATAATTACTTGGCCCGCCCGCCGAGAATTCCAGCTCAACCGTGACGTGCTTCAAAAACGAGTTAGTTCATTACACTTGTACATTTATCAATTACATTGAACGATTTATCAATACCATTATCATGTATTTTTATTCCAATTGACGTATTTATCAATATCAGTGTGATCGAGATGATTACCTCCGCTATTTTGTGCCTTATTCTCCGATATCTGCTACAATGTCATCTGACTCGGATATTGGTGAGGCTAGGCCTTCCCTGCAACCTAGTCGTAAACGAAGGCCAAAGACCTGGCAGAAGACGATCAAAAAGTGTAAAAGGGACAGTGGCCAGACCTATGTTAGTAGAAGCACCGCCAAAGCTGTAACAACCGAAGAAAGTAGGGCCCCCTTGTGAATGTTTGGATAAGTGCTTCGAGAAAGTGGGAATTGATAATGTGCATTTACTATTTAACAGTTATTGGGCACTGGAAAGCCAGGATTCCCAGTCCCAGTACATAAATAAGCGATTGAGTGAGACATTGTCTAAACGTTCACGAGTGAAGGGAAGGGAGAGTCGCACTAAAAACGTCAAACAATATTCAGTGTCTGTGAATACTAAGAACATCAATGTTTGCCGTACTGCCTTTCTAAATATTCATGACATAACATCCAAACGTGTGCGAAATGTGTGCTCTAAGAGCTCTTCCACTGCCACTGGTATTCTGTCCCCCCGACCAAAGAGGCCGCCATGTACCCCACAACAAGACTAATGACGATCTCCTGCAACTAATTAAAATCTTCTGCAAGTCTCTGCCCTCCTGTACGTCCCATTATTCTCGTACCAAGAATCCGGACAAGCTGTACCTCCTCCTGGATCTAACTGGGCTGGACTCTATGATGCCTTTAAGACATACATGATAGAGCACCAAGAGGAACCCAATGCCATTAAGCAATCCCGGTTCGTTAAGGAGGTGCAGAACTATAAGATCGGGATAACACCACCAAAGAGTGACACCTGCAGCACATGTGATCAGTTCAAAACAAAATTGGCAGAACTTGATCCAGAGACACAACGGGAGGAGAGGGCTCAACTTGCCATGAAGAGGAACGATCATCATTTTCATGCCAAGGCTGGCCATGATTTCATGCATATTTATACCAAGGACACTACACCTGGAATCTTTGGAATTGCTGTTGATCTCCAGCAAACACTATGCACCCCCCGTCTTACTACTAGCGCCCAATATTACCGCTGCAAAATGTGGACGTATAATCTGGGTATCCACGATATCAAGTCCAACAAGGCCTACTTTTATGTCTGGAACGAGTCGGAGGCAAGAAGGGGATCTTCTGAGGTGGCAAGTTGCTTATGTCACTTCATTCAACATCACGTACCTGCTGATTCCTTGAAACTGGTGGTGTTTTCAGATAATTGCCCTGGCCAGAAAAAGAATATCAACCTTTGCCTATGCTACCTAAGACTCATCCATAACCATCGTTTTTCTTCTATCATCCACTTCTTCCTGGAGGCTGGCCACTCATTCCTGCCCTGTGATCGCGACTTTGGTGTGTTTGAGAAGCACCTGAAGGGCAAGGAGGTATTCACCACTGACCACTACACCCAGCTAATGTCGACACACAGAAGGAAGGAGCAGGTCACTGTGGTCCGCATGGAGGAGAGCGACTTCCTTAACTTTGAGGTTCTGCAACAACACATCAGCAAGGCGGGCCAGACAGGTTCGGGATTCAAGGCTGCCAAGCGCCTGATAGTCTCCAATGATTACAGGGAAGGCATTAAAGTGTCTGCTGGCTACATGGACGGCTTTCATGTGCAGCGGGAGTGGTTTATGCAGAAGGGTAGAAGCAAAATTTATGACCCAAACATGTTTGACCTCTCACAAATTCCGTTGCCTGTCAAGTACCCAGGGGGAGTTCCCATGAACCAAAAGAAGCTACAGCATCTCCAGGAGTTGACGAAATACGTCCCCCAGCCACACAAGACCTACTTCACCCTGCTTTTCGAGGCACAGAAGTCCATGACTGCAAGACCTAGAGATGCCAACGAAGAAGACGTCGACGATCCCAGCGACGACTTCTTGGAATACTAACAACAACCTTCCCCTCCCCCCTCACCACCTACATAAACTACTTGGACATAAAGGTAACGTGTCAAATTACATTATGAATTATTATTACAAACACAACACAAAATAATATAAAAATAAATACAAAAATCCTGCATTTTGTTAAAATTTTGGATTAAAAGTCTTATAAAATATTTATTTTTGGGGTATTTTTCCTTGAAATTTATTAACTGTCTCTCTTAGTTATAGTTGAATGTTCATAATGGTACAAAATTGAAGGAAATCAAATAATTTTTAAGCATTCCAAAAAAAACACCTACTGTATGCATGTTTTTTTTTGTTTTTTTTTTAAACCATCTAAAACAAAATTGTCTGTTCCTAAGCGGTCCATTGATATATAATGTATTATTATGCCTTATCTACTGTGTGTATAGGGTATGTTAACTTTAAACATCAATAACTCAAAACTATTACTCGTGGCGAGTTGTGTTGTTGTTCCCTAGCTGCTGGCGACAGCCCTCGTGGCGAGTTGGCCCCTCTGGCACGGACCTCCTCATTATATATATATTGCAGTACCATTATCAATGTAGCATCAAACATATAGCACATTATAACTACAAATCATGAGGATCCGGAGCTTATGGTGATTTATGAAGGGTGACATTATCTTTTCAAATTACCTAGTTCGGTACCATTACCTAGGTGTGCAGCGGATGAATACATAGGGCTATATTCCTTTGTTCAAAAGCACCTTAACCCCCTCGTACCAGCGCCCCATCGCATGTTATACGTCGGCAGTGTATGTAACGCTAAAACCCAGTGCCACATGGGGTGCGTCACGGTAAATTACTCAGGTCCTAGGCACCTAGAGGGCTCAGATTTGTATGGGAACTTGAAGTATCCCACGAACAATGCCCGGTTGTTGAAAACCCTCAAAAGTCCAGTCGTTTTGTGCGCGTGAGTAGAGCGAGCACAAACGTGTTTTTGCATGTTTGTGCCTACCCATTTCCCAATGTAATTCCGCCTTTCGGGCACCTGTAGAACCCTTAATGACCTAGTGGGAATAATTTTTGTGTGGGTTTTCCTTCATTTCTAACCGATTCAGGTGTTTTCTGTATGACAACCTGCCGGGCCGGAGTGTACATTTATATTATATGCCTGGTGCTCAGGGGATCAATGCAGAATGTTTAAGTATTATTTGGCCAACTATGGCTTTGATGGACGTTTGAGAAGAGACTCAGACCAACAGTGAGAGGGTTGAAAAATGAGTTACTTGAGAAGTGCGTGCGGAGTTACATGGAGGGATAGACAGACAAATGAGGAAGTAAGAAGTAAGCTGTTGTGTGGAGGGTAGATGTGCTGGAAAGTGTGAAAAAGGAAAACACCTTGAGATGGTTCGGCATATGGAACGTGTGGCGAAGCGAGAATGAGAATGAACTAAAAAGGTTTTGTACGAGAGCGAGTGGAAGGATGGAGTGAGGACGTAGTTATTGGAAGAAGGCGTGGTGGTTGGGAGGAGGGGAGTCAACTGACTGGGGGACAGAGGGGCAATGGGGGCAGTTCGTTCGTGGCCACCCCTTCGGGGACCACGGGCCGGTCATGGCACTAGATAGATAGATAGATGACTTTGAGAATTAGCAAAATCCCATCCCATTACATTTTCAAGATATGGATATCTTTGCAGGGTTATTGAACTATTTGTTTAACCTGGGGGGCTGCGTTAAACATGCTTTTGAAAGGTCCACCAGTTTGTGACTTTTAAAAGTCAATTTGTAAAAATAAATATATATTTACCATACGAAGCAAAATTATTTCACCATACACGCTCCCTCTCTAGAGAATTCAGTCGCACTGAATTGATTGAGCAGTTTTCCCGCAATGTATGAGGGAGGGAGGAGGTAGGGGATGTGTAGAGGAGGATGGATTAAAAGTCTTATAAAATATTTATTTTTGGGTGTTCTTCCTTGAAATTATAACTGTCCTTTAGTTATAGTGAATGTTCATAATGGTACAAATTTGAAGGAAATCGAATAATTTTCTTTCGCATCCAAAAAAACAAACACCTAGACATTGTTTTTATTTTTTTTTTTTTTTATTTTTTTTTTAAAACATCTAAACAAAATTGTCTGTTCCTAAGCTGTCCATTGATATATAATAATATATTATTATGCCTTATCTACTGTGTGTATGGATGGTATACTTTAAACATCAATAACTCAAAACTATACTCGTGGCGAGTTGGCCCCTCTGGCACGGACCTCCTCAATTGTATTCATAGGAAGAGGGAAAGACTGATGCTGGGAGAGAGTTCCTGAGCTCAGCAGTTGAATAGAATAAAGTCTGAGAATAGCATTTCACTCTTGGGTTGGAGAATTTCACAGAGTAGGGTTGGGATTGTGTTTCAAGGCGGGTACTACGTACCCTACGTAGAGGAGGTGGTATACACTGGGAATGCTCCGAGGAACACTGATTATTGTAGTACCGATAGATTAGCGAGAGAGATGCAACATTGCGGCGAAGAGAGAGAGATTGGAGAGAGTCAGTGAGTGGACGGGAGTTAATGATACGAAAGGCTTTCCTTTCTACTTTGTCTAGGAGTGCGGTGTGTGAGGATCCTCCCCAGACATGTGAAAAATACTCAATACAAGGACGCACTGTGCCCCTATACAGAGCAAGAAGTTGTGCAGGGGTAAAGAACACCTTGAGGCGGTTGAGCACACCCAGCTTCTGGGAGGATGCCTTAGCAAGACTGGTAATATGGTCCTTCTAAGTGAGAGCAGAAGAAAAAGAGACACAGAGAACATTGAGAGAAGATGAAGGGTTGATTTTTGTATTGTTGAAGAATAAGGGATAGTCCTCTGGAGCTTGTGATAGTTAGGCTGACTATGTTGTTACTCGTTTTCCTTTATATTTGTCTCATATATGGAATTAGGCTACTTTAAGTAACTATGAATGAATTGTATAATTCACCAATGAAGAGAGCATAAGAGATCAATAACCATATTCACTTAAATTAGTTTGATACTTAATTGAGGAAGCTTAACATTTACGGTACGGGCATATTTCCGCCATATTAAGGCTCATTCAGGCGGCCCTGATTGATTAAGCAAGTGTCTGAATGAAATTAAATGTATTCAGCTAAAAACTAGAAGAAATTAGCTCGTGGGCTTGACCCACAGCGCTACCATAGACATACGGTAAAATTAGCATTTATCGCTAATGTCGCGTTACATTTGCCTTTAGCAGCGCTCTATATGTCGCAAGAGTGTGGCTCATACTCCTCAGTGCACCGGCCGGCTGGCTGAGGGAACGACGGGTGGCTGTCGCACTCCCGCTCCCTCGCACTCGATTCTACAGGCTTTTATAAAAACCTGTAAATTGCTGTAAATTGCCATGGCGTTTCGGAACGTCTTTCGCAGCCAATGGGTTAATTAATCAACAAACGGGAGTATAATAAAGGTGATGTCACACGAGCGCATTTTTTGGCAATATTCGATGAGCAATTTTCGATGACTATTTTGAGGCTCTCTCGCATTGGCATCGGTAACTAGATCGAAGGTAGATTATGTTAGCTACTTTATTTCTTATGGAATATAAATTTCGAAGCTGTCAGACTACAATTGCCTGTAAAAATTGACAGAAAAATGACTCTTGTGACATCACCATAAGGGGAGATTTCCACTAGAGGGATTTTTGTTTTACCCCTTTCTCCCTCATGCTTAGCCCCATTGCTTTTCCGATTGTAATATGTTCGCCCCATTAGTTTGGCGATTTCAAGAACTTTAGCCCCATTTCTGTTAATTTTAAGACCTTTCACATGCCATTAAGGTGTCCATTAGGTGGCGAGCGAGAGCGAGCCTGTTATTTAATGAATCTGTGCGTTGAATATCATGTTTCTTCCCGTTCACTGAATCCACATTTGCTTACCTGTATACCGGTAATAGTAAAACATCTATCTATCTTTTTTTTTCTTTCTATATTCCAACTACTCCCTCTCGGGCATAGGCTGATAGCCTTTACACTCTACCGCCGCTGAACACGGTGAGACCCGTGAGGTCTTGTTCCAGTCTAGGGAGTGAGACATGCGAAGCACCCCGCACTCGGACCCTCACTCTCAGAACGTCACCTATTGAGCAATTAACTCACTAGGCATTGCCCCCCTGTAGCATATTTTTGAATATGGGAATATTCATACAATGCTATTTTAATCTGGGAACAATGAGGGTATTTTTTTTGGCATTTCGGTGTGCTGTGGTACAGCACAACTTCCATCCCAATAATATCTTCCCATTGACATATTGGGATTCGAACCCGGGTCCATTGGATTACCAGTCCAGTGGCAAGACCACTCCGCCACACCTCCCTTATCTGTCTATTGCCGGAAGCCATGCTCCCCGAAGGGGTGGCCACGAATGAATCGCCCCCATGCACTTCTGTCCCCAGTCAGTCGACGCCCTTCATCCCATCCAGTACCACTTTCACGCACAAACTTAACTCCATCCTTCCACCTCTCTCTTTGTCTACCTCTCCCTCGCATACAATCTCTTAGTCATTCTCTCGCTTCCCATATGTTCCACATGGCCGAACCATCTCAAGGTGTTCCTATGCAGACTCACCAGCACATCTACATGCACACCACACCGCTCTCGCACTTCCTCATTCGTCTGTCTATCCTTCCATGTAACTCCAAACGCAATTCTCAAGTAACTCATTGCCACCCCTCTCACTCTTGGTTTGTGTCTCTCCTACAACGTCCATGCTTCGCTCCTGTACGTCAATGTCTGTCGGGATTACCACACTATCATTCAAGATCTTCTTTACTTCCATGCTGACCACCCTATTTCTCGTTACTGCTGTCAGCGTTCCTACAACCCTCTTCCCCTGTTGTACCCTCTCCTGCACTTCTACATCCATACTCTCATCTTTACTCAACGCGCGGCCTAAATACTCAAATGAGCTGACATTTTCCATAGCCTGACCGTTCCCTTAAGTTACTCCTGTTCTCTCATTTGATACAGAAAACCAGTGTGGCTCATGACCGAAGGACACAACCCAAGGACCAAGACACCACACTTTTTGGCTGATACAGAATACCTTACTCACACCAGCCCTTCACCGGCAAATGTTATGAAATAACTTTTTCTAGGTAAAATGAGGTTAACCCTGGATAGGTATCGTAGGATTTGTGTTCCGATTAAGGTCCTCTCATACCAAATGTGGCACACCGCATATAAATATTCATATAAAATCCGGTAATTGAGATAGATTTTTGTTGTCACTTGCTACAATAAATATAAAGCTTCCTTAACATTATGGAGAGTGTAATTGAAAATCAAAGTAAATTTCATATTTATAATAAATGTATCATAATATTAATTTGGGTGCGCGGTGATCATATATCGGTTTCCGCGCACCACCACGTTCCGTTTTTGGCACTATGATTCCTATCCAGGGTTTTAAGCACATTTGTTATTTGATCATGTTAACTTGAATTAGGACGGAACTTGGAATCTTAAAATTAAAAATACTATAGACAAATTATAAAGCGAATATCAATATCCCTGAAAACTATTAGATAGGTAGGATATTCTGATACCTTTCCGTTGATGAGACAAACAAACCGCGTATCTGTGTTAAGGGGAGATTTTATGTTTGCGTCCTAGACCCCAACCAAGCTTTTTTATAACTACCCCCAAGACCACCTTTCGATATATATTTTACATTTTTCGGTAGAAAAAATTCCTGGCCGAAGGCCGGTTCCCCCTAAATTACAGGCTTGCTATCGTTAGCCAAGAACAAAATTAATGAAAACCTAAATGGCACGAAAGGTCTTAAAATTGACAGACATTGGGCCATTGGGCGAAATGTCATAACATCGCTAAACTTACGGGGCGAACGTCTTAAAATCTAAAAAAATAATGGGGCTAAACATGAGGGAGAAGGAGGTTCGAAAGAGAATTCCTTAAATGAAAATCTTCCCTTAACCCTTACTGTACTGGCGACGTCTTCCCTTAACCCTTACTGTACTGGCGACGTCTTCTCTTAACCCTTACTGTACTGGCGACGTCTTCCCTTAACCCTTACTGTACTGGCCACGTCTTCCCTTAACCCTTACTGTACTGGCGACGTCTTCCCTTAACCCTTACTGTACTGGCCACGTCTTCCCTTAACCCTTACTGTACTGGCGACGTCTTCCCTTAACCCTTACTGTACTGGCGACGTCTTTTTAACTTATTCTAGCTTATATTAAGATTTTTTTTTTGTTCGTGCAGCTTATGAAGGAGCTGTGGTAGTAGAAGAGGTTAAGTGAGATAGGTCGAAGCCTGTTAATTACTGGAGACCTTTCTTAGACTGAATAACATCGTCTAATAATAGCCAGCATAAAGTTATAAGAACGTTACCGGTGCTGAATGGGTTAGGACTTGACATACCGATACTTTCTACAAATTGTCACTTTACATTATTCAAGGTTTACAGTATGTCACAATATAACTTTACTTATACCAGTCTATATAGCGTCTTGATATCGTAATGGTTAATGCGCGGAATTTCGGTGTGAGTATCCTAGGTTCGAATCCTTGGAGTGCCACATGTATTACTTAGTTTCATTGGTATCATTAACCCTTTGAAGCTCTGACGCGTTTTAGCAGTTTATTTTGTCTATAATTAGACGATTTTATGCAGCTTAGGAAGTATCTGTGGGTATTAAAAGGGTAAATACTGTCTCAATCAACCCTCTGACTTCCATATACCTTTACTAATCTGAATACAAATCGTCTAATAGTAGCCAGAAACAAAACAGAAACGCGTATTGGAGCTTGAAAGGGTTAATTAGGTATACTTGTAAGTTAATTGAAGGGTCGCTGGTAACATGAAATTATATACTTGCACTAGCTTGAGGTAAACTGATCTAATCCATCATTTAATAGGTTTTATTCAATGCGGAAGTGACAAATTATAGAGATAGTTTAAAGACATATCGTTGCAAGAGGTCCTTCCTAAGCTGAATAAAATAGTGCAATAGTTGCCAGAATATGATAGAATGGACGTCCCTGGTAATGAATGGATTTTATATATATTTATCCAGTACTGGATATCAATCTAATCATGTACTCAGACCGAACTGCTCACTGAATAGCATAATGTTTAAGTGAAAGAAAAAGACAATTTATGGGGCACAGATTTCTAAGGACCGACCTCGCTATGAAATGTTCCTACAGTTTATGTCTTCGTAAGTTTTAACCGCAAATTAATCATCGGCAAAGAAGGAAATCATTATATTCCTAACACTATAATAAAGTGAATAAGCAAAATATAGCCTAACCTTTTAATTATTTCACATACCATGTTATCAATGTAATCTTTATCTTATTGACTAGGAGGAGAGAGGAGGGGTAGTAGTAGTAGCAGTCGTTCCCTAGGCTGCCTGGCCGAACAACCCCAAGCTCCAAGGAAGGCCATGGCCAAGACTGGGTTTTCTCACATAATTGTCAAGGAGTGTGTGATGTGATGGTGGCATTAGTGGTTGTATTTTATGCCCAATCCAAAATGTGTTTGATAGTGTGCGGTGTTGTGTTACAACCCAAACAGGTGTCCTGGATGGAGTCATCCAGCCTCTTCTGATAACTCAGAAAGGCTTAATGGTGCCCACATCGCAGCCTAGCCAGGTGGACTCTGTCCTCACAGGAAATGAGGGTTTCTGAGGGATGGACTTCAGGTGGCCGTGCATGTAGCGGAGTAATGTCTTTGAGTGACTGGATGGATCGGTGGGTGATTTAAGTATGGAATAGCTTCTGGAGGCTGGCTTGGGATGGGCAAGAGGGGAGTGAAGACAGTATTTGTGTATGGTAACGAGTGCTAGGTGTCGTTTTGTTGTTTCTTGGTGTGTGTGGATGTTCTGCCATGTAGTGTAGTGGGTGGTGTTGGTTTGTGGACGCTGCGGCGAGAAATTGTGTGCCTCTCATATCAAAGTGATATTTGATTTTGTTGACTTTGGTTTCCTGGTGTAGGTGATCTGTAGGTGTGGTAGCTGTGCAGCCAGTGATTATTGTTATTGCTTTGTTCTGTATGGTCTTTAGGGTGTTGTGATGTGTTACAGAGAGGTTAGCGGTCCAAGCAGGGCTAGCATATTCCATAACTGAAAGTATATATTGTTTGTATACTGTCGTGGTAGTTTTTTTAATATGTCCAAATATTGTGTGGGCGTTTAGTCTTGGTGTCCGTTTGTTTTTGATGCTTGTAATACGTTGTTTAAAACATATTGAAGTATCGTATGTTACACCAAGGATTGTGTGTGTGTGTGTGTGTTAAAGGGATGTTTTTTAAGGGGACAGTAATTATATTTTGGATCTTCATATACATATATTAATTTAGTATTTAGTTTCCTCGCTAGACCTTCATTAAGCTTAAATAAACACTCCCTAGAATCCCCTTCAAGATATACTTGTTAATTTTTCGATAGAAAAAATGTCCCGGCCAAAAGCCGGTTTCTCTTATAATAATTACAGGCTCGCAATCGCTCGCCAGCAAAATATTGACACCTAAATGGAAAGATAAGTATTGATATAGAAATGGGACGAAGGTTTTAAAATTGACAAACTAATGGGCCGAACATCTTCAAATCTGAAAACTAATGTGGATAAACATAAAGGAATAAGGGAGACCAGAAAAATTACCCATCTCCTTTTTAGGGGAGGGTTTTTTGTTTTCCTTTTTTTCTTTTTTTTTGTGAGTGAGGGAGACAATATGCAGAACTTCCTGCAGCGAGTGCCTCCCCCAGAGTTGAATGAGTGACAGCCAAAATCAAGGGACGTTTGAGCCAAAATGCCTGGACACGTGGAGTTTGAAGCAATTTGGGTCATAGGAAGAGGGAAAGACTGATTCTGGGAGAGAGTTCCAGAACTCAGCAGTTGAATAGAAGAAAGACTGAGAATAGCTTTTCACTCTTGGGTTTGAGAGTTGCACAGAGTAGGGGTGGGATTGTGTTGCTAGACGGGTACTACGTACCCTATGTAGAGGAAGTGGTGTACACTGGGAGAGCTCTGAGGAACACTGATTATTGTAGTAGCGATAGAAAAGCGAGAGAGGTGCAACATTGCGGCAAAGAGAGAGAAATTGTAGATAATTGGTGAGTGGACGGAAGTTAATGATACGAGAGACTTTCCTTTCTACTTTGTCTAGGAGTGCGGTGTGAGAGGATCCTCCCCACACATGTGAACAATGCTCAATACAAGGACGCACTGTGTCCCTGTACAGAGCCAGAAGCTGCGCAGGGGTAAAGAACCCCTTGAGGCGGTTTAGCAAACCCAGCTTTTGGGAGGCTGCCTTAGTAAGACTGGTAATATGGTCCTTCCAAGTGAGAGCAGACGAAAAGGAGACACCGAGAATATTGAGAGAAGATGAAGGATTGCTTTTTGTATTGTTGAAGTGTAAGGGCTAGTCCTCTGGAGGTTCCAAACGGGTGGCAAGATGAAGAAATTGGGTTTTGGAAACATTAAAGGTAATAAGGTTTTCTCTGCCCTAATTGGATATATTAGTTAGATCAGAAGATAAGTGTTGCAAGGCTTCATTACCTTTGTCTTTGAGGGATTGCTGGCTGGGGCGTTCAGGAAAACTAATTGTGTAGTTTAAGGTAGAGTCATCTGAGTATGAATGGATGGGACTGGAGGTACAGTTGAGAAAATAATTTATGAAAATTAGAAAGAGAATGGGAGATAGGACAGAGTCCTGAGGAATACTGGAGTTGATAGGATGAGGAAGTGAGCGATGGCCATCCAAAACCGCAGCTATGTAACGGCCGGAAAGGAAATTATATAGATTGAAAAGTGTTGGTGACAAGACAGTCCCTGAGGGACTCCGTTTGTGATATTTCTGATGTTCAATGACTGGCCAGCAAATCTTACATGGGAACATCTGCCTCATAGATAGTTGGCCAGCCATCATGTTGTGTTATTGTATATGTTTGTGTCAAGATTTTTTTTTGTAAGGTTGTAGCAGGGAATGGTATCAAAAGTTTTACTAATGTCAATTGTAACAAGATGTGTTCTGTGTGATTGCTGCTCAGTATTTCCAGAAGGTGGTCTGGACAATTTACCCTTTTCTGCTGGCCATTTATTAAGTACCAGAAAACGTAATTGAAGAACATCTTGGGTGGCTGGCAGTATGCAATAGAGGCAGTGGTGAACACAGGTGTATCGACAGTGGTGGTAGAAAGATGAATGGTAATCTTTGACCTATTACTCAGGCTTTAGTTGACCTGTGCGGATGCAAAAGGTACCAATATGCCCCAAGAACTTATAGGTTAAGAGCTAGGGCGGTTGAGAGCTGTGTTTGTTGAAGATGACGGGAAGGAAGAGGTAGATGGGTTGCTTTGGGTGGTGGTAGAAGTTGAAGTTGGTCGTAATAGAGCTGAGGAAGAAGTGATAGGTACAAAGGAGTACAAAGGAAATCAAGCAACAACAGATCTAGTGACCCTTCTAGGCTGCTTGTCCTCCAAAACACTGAGGATCAAGTGTCCAAACAGTGGTTTAGAGTGGGTAAGGGAACATTGGAAAGGGAACTACTGCCCTGCCACTAACGTGGTAGGACTAGGAAGTTAGTAACTGAGGGGAGGATAAAATAAAGTTATTCATTTACAAACGCAGTCAGTCGCGGGTTTGATGCGAGATATTTGTCTAGGCGGAATTTAAATGAATCAACGGTGCTGCAGTCTATAACGTCTCGGGGAAGCCCATTCCACAAGTTGACAACTCGATTGAAGAAGAAATTCTTAGATTCGTGTGAGTTAAAAGATTTACCAATAATTTTGCAACCGTTTCCCCGCGTGTAATTAGATTGGTCGATAGTGAAGTACTTACTACAGTTCATATTGTCGATGCCTTTGATGATTTTGAACACTTGAATTAAGTCACCTCTTAATCTGCGCTGGGTTAAAGGAAATAGATTTAATTCTCTAAGACGCTCTTCGTATGGTTTGTTCTTTAGGCTAGGTATCATTTTGGTAACTCTACGTTGAACTCGTTCTAGCTTGTTTATGTCTTTTTGGTAATAAGGGCACCAGCATTGAACGCAGTATTCCAGAAGAGGGCGGACTATTGAATTGTGAAGGGTTAGGATTACGTCTTTGGATTTATGCTCAAATGATCTGCCTATAAAGCCAATTATTTTGTTTGCCTTCTTAACAACTTCTGAACATTGTTGACTCGGTTTTAGGTTACTCGATATTGTTACTCCCAGATCGGTTTCTCTGTTTACATTCTTAAGCTGAGTGCCATTCATCGAATAGTTTGCTTTCTCATTTAGGTATCCGATATGTAGTACTTTACATTTATCCACATTGAAACTAATTTGCCAAATTTAGGCCCAATGTGACAATTTATCTAGATTGTGTTGCATATCGTCAACTTGATCTTTTGAGAGTACGCTATTTGCAATTTTTGTATCGTCAGCAAATTTTGAGATTGTACAGGTGAGACCCTCATCTATGTCGTTGATGTAAATTAGAAAGAGAATTGGTCCTAGTACCGATCCCTGGGGTACCCCGCTACTTACATTGGTCCATTTAGATGCCTTACCGTTTATGACTACTCTTTGCTTTCTGTCGCTGAGCCAATTTTCTATCCATTTCAACACACCGTCTTGTATTCCATGCGCTTTTAGTTTTAGCAGTAAACGTTTGTGGGAAACTTTGTCAAAGGCCTTTTGAAAATCAAGGTATATAATATCTACAGCTTTACTCTCATCGTAGAGGTTGAGGATATCGTGGAAGAAGTCTAAGAGGTTTGTTAACCAGGAACATTTTTTACGAAAGCCGTGTTGAGTATCTTTAAGTATGTTATTTTCCTCTAAGTGATTTACGAGTCTGTCTCTTATGACCGTTTCTAGCATTTTACATACATCTGAGGTTAAGCTAATTGGACGATAGTTACTGGGTAGGGATTTGCTGCCTTTTTTTAATATCGGTGTTACGTTGGCTATCTTCCACTGATCAGGCATAGTTCCAGACTGCAAGGATTTATTGAATAGTAATGTCAGTGGTGTGGAGAGCTCATCCTTAGCTTCCTTTAGAACTCTAGGCGAGATTGTATCAGGTCCAGGCGTTTTATTTACCTTGAGTTTATCTAAACAATTCAATACTTCTCTCTCTGTAACGGTGATATTGCTTAGAACATCTGAATTATCAATCTGAATCGGCGATGGTGTAGGGATATCACTGAGGTCTTCTGTTGTAAAAACTGATGCAAAGAAGGTATTGAGGGCATTACTCATTTGTACTTCGTCTTTGGTGTATTCTCCATTTTCATCGACTAACGGTCCAACAGTTGAAGTAACTACTTTTTTCTTTCTGATATAACTATGGAGTTCTTTCGGGTTTGTTTTACTTTGATTCGCAATATGTAACTCTAGGGTCTCTTTACTTTGCTTAATTAACTTTTTGGCTTTGCGTCGTAGCTCTACAAATTTCACCCGTTCTTCTTCATTTTGTGAGGATTTTAATCTATCATTAGCAAATTTTTTAGCAAGCAGGCAGTTTGAAATATCTTTATTCCACCATTTGGGCTTATTATTATGGCCTGGACGCCGTATTTTCGATGGTATGCAGTCTTGCACTGCTTTTAGGTAAGTGGTTTCGAATAACTTCCAAGATGTATTTATGTCGTTATTGTTAATTAAAAAGCTCCAGTCAGTTTCTTTAAACATAGCTCTAAGTTTATGAAAGTTTGCTTTCTTGAAATTAGGGACTTTTTCGATGCTACTATTTGGTTCGTTACTAGTAAAGTTTAAAGTGAAAGTTATCGTACGATGGTCGCTGTTACTGAATTCATCACCAACATTCAAATTCTCTATTAATTCTTCTTTTGTTGCAAGTACAATGTCAAGAACGTTATTACCACGGGTCGGCGTTCGAACAAATTGATAAAGCGAACTCTCTTGCAAGTTCGTATACAAGTCATGTCCGGAGTGTGAAGTAAGAGTATCGCCCCACTTGGTCACAGGTAAATTAAAGTCGCCAAAAAATACGGTATCTTTTTGAGTTACTTACATCTGCAATTTGTTCATTAATTTCTCGGTCAGTTTGCACTGATTGAGCTGGAGGTCTGTATATTAATGCAAGTATTATTTTTGTACCTTTATTATTCTTTATTAGCACAAAAGATGTGTCGACGTTCACAATTTGAGGTTTTGACAAGAGGGTCGGGTTAAGACTTTCTTTGATATAAAATAAAACGCCACCTCCATTTTTATTTATTCGGCTTTTCTCAAACATTACATAACCGGGAAGTGAATACTCTGCTAAAAAGTCTCTATCTACTGTATTGAGCCAAGATTCTGTTATACCAATCACATCATAATTTTCAGTAAACACTAGTTCCTCTAAATCTGAAAATTTATTGCGTATGCTACGAGCGTTTGCATAGAAAACCTTTAAAGTTGCGGTTTTAGAACTCACAGAACGTTCTTCAATCAAATTTTTGGTTCTGATCGGATCTACATTTACATTCATGGCTGACATCGGTCCTCGGTCGTTATCCCTGGCAGTTTTGAATTTGGGTCGTGTTGGTGGAGCTTTATCCAAATTCGCGGTTCTTGACAGATTAGCATTTAATTCCTTCGCAGGTTGCCACCCTCGCTGTCTTTGGTCCTCCTTCCTGGTTGTCCTGTGCTGAGTCGATTTCTTCTCCAAAAATCCTTCACCGCATCGTTGAGAAGACACCCAAAACGTGCTGCTTCCACCTGGTTCAGATGAACTCCATCGTCCGAAAACAAATAGTCATCGTAGTAGAAATTGTCCCAGGTGTCGACGAATCCCACGTTTTCCTTCCTGCAGAGGTTTGCTAGACAACGATTTGTGCTGCTGGCTATGTTGTAAAATCGGCTCTCTACACCAAGCCGGGGAACGATTCCTGAGACGATGATCCTTGATGACTTCTCCTTAAATGACTTGATCAGCTGCTGGTACTTTAAAAGCAAATCTTCCGACCGGGTTCGCTGTACATCGTTGGATCCAACGTGGATGACGTACATTTTATTAGCAGGGGCCAGCTTAGATACTTCGTCAACTGCAGCAGCTACGTCGTCCACACCACCACCAGGGATACAAAAACTGGTGATAAACCAGGTGATAAACAGACTGGTGGTACTGATAGCCGACCAGATTTAGTGAGGGTTGGTTGGTATCGAACTCCACTTTTAGTGCTGGTGGATGATGTGGGTGATGCAAACAGTTTGTCTAGGTAAAGGGGAAGGTGTGCTAGAAGATGGAGATGGAATTTAAGTAACAACTGGAGGGATGATTTTAGGAGGGGTACGTAAAGAAAATGATGATATAAACACTTTGTGTAGGCTGACTACAAGGGATAAGGACTGGATCTGGGGGAGGGGGGGTAAATGGGGGTGTAGTAGGCGAGTGGGTAGAGGGAACTAAAAACCTCCTCCTAAGCTTCGCAAAATCGTCTAAGTATAGCTATATATAAATATGTATATACATATGTATATATATATATAGCTATAATTATGTATATATATATATATATATATATATATATATATATATATATATATTTATATATAGCTATACTTAGAAGATTTTGTGAAGCTTATTATTAGACGATTGTATTCAGCTTAGGAAGGACCTCTGGCCATCATAAGGCTTCACAATATCTCCATCAACCCTTGTAACTACAACAGATCCTTCTCAAGCTGAATAATATCGTCTAAATATAGCTAGCATATCATATAACACACGTCGCTGGTACTCAAAGGGTTAAATATCCCACAGATCCTTCCTAAGCTGTATAAAGTCGTCTAATAATAGCCAGAGTAAACCGTCAAAATGCGTCATTTTCTTCAGAGGGTTAATTACCCCTCTGAAGGCTTAACCCCTTCTGTACCGGCGACGTCTTTCTAATTTGATTTCAGCTACTTTTAAACGATTTTCCGAAGCTTAAGAACTATATATGGTAGAAAACATGATGATTTGAGATAGTCAGTAGCCTTTTAATGGTTGGCCGTCCTTCCTAAGCTGAAAAAATCTTCTAACAGTTGCCAGAATATATTGAAAGAATAGTAATATTAGGGTCCAGCCGCGGCCTCCAATACCGACGGGGTTAACCCTTTCAGTACCGAGGCCGGCCTGTTAACTTTATTCTGGTTACTATTAGACGATTTTATGCAGTTTAAAAAGAGCCTCCAGCAATTAACAGGCTTTCAACTATCTCACTTAACCTGGTTTACTACCACAGATCCCTCTTAATAAGGCACACAATCGTCTAAATATGGCTACAATAAAATAGACGATTTTATGCGGTTTATGAAGGATCGGTGGGAATTATATGGGTAAAGACTTTCTCAATCAAACCTGACTTCCATACACCCTTCCTAATCTGAATAAAATTGTCTAATAATAGCCAAAATAACAGGAAGGAAATGAGTCATCATATCTTGAAAGTGTTAACAATAATAATTAATATAATATAAGTAATACTAATTTATTATTAATTTGTTTTTATCATTATTATTATATGAATAATAGTAATAATAAATCATAACCATAATCACAATAACAACAACAATAATAATACTAAAAGATGGCATACAGAGACGACTCGTGAGCTAGTGGTTGGAACCCTGGACTGAGGCTTCAGGGTTCACACCGCTCCAGAGAGGTTAACCGCACATCTTATTATCAACAACACAAACTTTGACCACAGGAGTCCTTTATCTCGGGTTGTCTTTTATATTCGCTTCCCTTAAGGGAAGATGGGCCGTTTTTCTGGTCCCCCTTCTTCCTCATGCTTATCTCCATTAGTTTTGACATTTTAAGACGTTTGCCCCATTAGTTTGTTGATTTCATTACCTTTCGCCGCATTTCTTTGTCAATATTAAGACCTTTCGTGCCCTTCAGGTGTCGATTTTTTCCTGCTATAGCTACAGCGAGCCTGTAATTGTGGAGGAACCGGCCTTCGACCGTGATCTTTTTCTACCGAAAAATGTACAAATCTAACTTGAAAGGGGGTCTAGGGAGTACATTTTTTTTGTTAAAGCTTGATGGAGGTCTAGGGTGGAAACTATACCTATAAAACTAATAATTAAATTAATAATTAAATAAATATACAGTATAGGCCAAAAAACAAGCACTACCCCCTTAAAATAATAAATACACAAACAACAACAACAACATGATTCCTTTTCCTCGGGTGGTCTTTTATATTTGCTTCCCTTAACCCTTTGAGGCCCAGGACGCGCTTTGACAGATTATTGAGGCTATCATTAGACGATTTTATACGGCTTAGGAAGTATCTGTGGGCATTATAAGGGTAAGGACTGTCGATTCTGGCTATCATTAAACGATTGTATACAGTTTAGGAAGGATCTGTGGGTATTATAAGGGTAAAGACTATCTCCATTATCCCTCTGACTTCCATACACCCTTCCTAATCTGAATAACATTGTCTAATAACCGCCAGAAAAATAAAGAAATACGTAATCGGATCTTTAAGGGGCAGTGGTTATTGTTTGGGTCTATTTATTTATATATACATACTGTATATTTTATTATTTTTTTGGTCTATATTTTTATTATTGAGTTTTCTTGCTAGACCTCCATCAGGCTTAAAAAGACACCCCCTAGACCCCCTTTCAAGACAAATTTGTATATTATTCGATAGAAACATGTCTGGCCGAAGACATTTCTTTCTTTCTCATGAAATTACAGGCTCGCTTTCGCTCGCCAGGAAAAAAATTGACGTCTATATAGCACGAAAAGTCTTGATATTGATATATAAATGGGACAAAAGACTTTAAAATTGGCAAACTAATGGGGCGAACGTCTTATAACCTGAAAACTAACGGTGCTATACATGAGGGAAAAAGGTGGACCAGACAAACGCCCCCTCTCCCCTTAAAGGTGGACCAGACAAACGCCCCCTCTCCCCTTAAAGGTGGACCAGACAAACGCCCCCTCTCCCCTTAAAGGTGGACCAGACAAACGCCCCCTCTCCCCTTAAAGGTGGACCAGACAAACGCCCCCTCTCCCCTTAAAGGTGGACCAGGACAAACGCCCCCGCCTCTCCCCTTAAAGGTGGACCAGACAAACGCCCCCTCTCCCCTTAAAGGTGGACCAGACAAACGCCCCCTCTCCCCTTAAAGGTGGACCAGACAAACGCCCCCTCTCCCCTTAAAGGTGGACCAGACAAATGCCCCCTCTCCCCTTAAAGGTGGACCAGACAAACGCCCCCTCTCCCCTTAAAGGTGGACCAGACAAACGCCCCCTCTCCCCTTAAAGGTGGACCAGACAAACGCCCCCTCTCCCCTTAAAGGTGGACCAGACAAACGCCTTAAAGGTTAACCCCTTGAGGATCAGGAGGCGTTTTGACCCTGTATTCTGGCTACTGTTAGACGGTTTTATTCAGCTTTGGAAGAACGTGTGGGGAACGAGAGAGGTAATGGAGATCAGTTTCAACCCCCTTGAATTCCTAGAGATGTTTCCTAAGCTGCATAAATCTTCTAATGTCAGCCAAAATAAACTGTTAAAACGCGTCATAATCCTCAAAGGGTTAAGGGGGGTCACCCGCTTCTTTTCTCTCTTTCTCTGGCTTGTATCCATTTGGTCCCATTCAGCCGACCGTTTTAAGACGTTTATCCCCATCCAGGTGTCAATTTCTTCCTGGCGAGCCAGCATTCTATGGACAAATTTGGCTTCGCCGGAGAAATTTTTCTATCGAAAAATGTACAAATTTAGCCTGTGTCGTAAACATTTTCATAATTATGCTGGCTTGCTATCGCTCGCCAGATGAAAATCGAAACCAGGATGGGGATAAACTACTTAAAAACGCCCCCAAAAAGTAGGCTGAATGGAGCCAAATGGATACAACCCAGAGAGAGAGAAAGAGAGAACAATAAACACAATGTTTATCTAGGGAGAAAACTAAACAAAAATAATAATATAAAGATATATACAGCATAGAAGCAATTAAATACGCCAAACCCCAAGTTTTGAGATTTTAAGATGTTCGCCCCATTAGTTTGTAGATTTTAAAAGCTTTCGTCTCATTTCTTCATCAATATCAAGACCTTTCGTCCCATTTGAGTATCGACTTTTTTTTCCTGGCGAGCGATAGCGAGCCTGTAATTTAAGAGGAATTGGCCTTTGGCCAGCACATTTTTCTACCGAAAAATTTACAAATTTATCTTGAAGGGGGTCTGGGGAAAGGGGGGGAGGGGGGGGGGGGCGCATTTAAGCTTGTTAGAGGTCTCGTGAGCAAACTAAAATCCTCCCTTAAGATGGGGATGAGTCAATTTCTCGGTAGCTTATATCTATATATATATATATATATATATATATATATATATATATATATTTTCTTTAATACATACGAGGTTGAAAGAAATGGCAATTTCCTGCCACCCAGCGAAAACTCATCAGAGACCTGGAAACGTTGAATAATAAAATTCCCAACGCAGAAATTTGCCTTTCAACCTCGTATGTATTAAAGAAAATGTATTACCTGGCTTTACTAACATAAAACTTCACGAGAATGCCAGACATCGCACCAGCACCCTCCAGTTTCGTGAAGAACTGGTGAAGGACGAAATAATTGGAAAACGAGAGCTCGCCAACAACCTTCGTAAAGAACGAGATGCTCTTCTACGGATTTGGGAAAGCGAAACCCCTCAAGACCACCTCAAAGCCGAAATCAACACAGCCCTCGAACAACTGCTTGAACAACACAGAAGACAAGCCGAAAACACAACCATAAAAAAGCTTGCCCGTCTTTATGGCGGAAACATAAAACTTCCCAAACCAACAAAAGGATACATAAACATGACTAACACCATTCTGACCCTGGACCAAGAAGACCTCCTCAACAAAGGCCTCAACTGTCACTACAGCTCCAAACCTGGCCCCCACCGGAAACGCCTAGAAACAGAAATCCTCCTGGACGACATCCTACGACTCAAGAAGGATGGCAAGGTCACCACTACTCCCGCCCTACAACCTACTCTCCTCGCTGAAGCCGCCAAAACCAGAGGAACTCACCATAGCAAAATCCTCAACAAACAACACTTCCAAGCTGCCAAACAATTAAGAGACAACCCGTCGTGCGGATAAAGCTTCCTGCCTCGTGATTCATGACAAGGAGGAAAATCTTAGAAAAGTGGACGTAATCTTAAATGACAACACCAAATTTAAAAAGATCACCCGCAACCCAACCGACGAAATCAAACGTACTACCAACACCACCATCACCGCCATCAACGCCAAACAAGGAGGGGTCCACCTTAAAAAACTCGTCGAAGAATACACCCCTGGTTATGCGTACGGAACCATCAAAACACACAAACCTGGGAACCCCCTCCGCCCCATCATCTCCCAGATCCCCACTGCCACCTACCAGATCGCCAAGGCCCTGAACAACCTCCTCACGCCCTACGTGCCCAGCCAATACAACCTTAAGTCAGCCCACGATTTCTTGGAAATTTTACGAGACGCCCCCCGGAACAACAACCACACAATCGCCTCCCTCGACGTAGAAAGCCTGTTCACCAACGTGCCAGTGGATAGGACCATTGACATGATTCTACGTCGAATTTACCATTGCCCTGATACACCAACACTGGACATCCCGGAGAAGGCCCTGAAAACACTACTGGAGCTATGTACCAAGGAGGCCCCTTCCTTTTTGCGAACTTTTTTATGGGTACCATCGAGGAAGAGCTCCTAGCTGCCCAACGACCCGCCGTCTACTGTAGATACGTGGATGACATCTTTGTGCAAATCAACGACCTCCACGAACTACAGGAACTCCAGCGTCGCTTCATGACCTCCTCCGGACTTAACTTCACCTTTGAAAAATCAAACAATGGACAACTCCCCTTCCTCGACATCCTCGTAGGTCTGAACAACCATGGGTTCAAAACTACCGTCTACACTAAACCAACTAACACAGGACAATGCCTCAACGGCGATAGTGAATGCCCCCGCCGTTATCTTCTATCCTCCATCTACGCCTATGTAAGGAGAGCCCTCACGCACTGCTCTACCTGGGCCGACACCCACCAGGAACTAGAAAGACTATCCCAAGTTTTAGTGAATAATGGATACTCCAACTCCGACATCTCCAGCACCATCAACCACCATCTTGAAAAATGGTACACAAAAAGCCCTCCCAACATTGACCCCCCCAATGAAATTAATATCTTCTACCGCAATTACATGTCCTCTGAACACAAAAATGACGTGGCCGTCTTAAAAGAAATAATCTCCAAGCATGTCCACCCAACCAACCCGGAAAACAAAATCAAATTAATAATTTATTACAAATCCCCCAAGACCTCCAACCTCGTTCTCCGCAACAAACCAGCTTCCACCAAGATAAAGAGCCCGATGACCGACGATCATGTCATTTACCAACATACCTGTAATTATGAGGACTGTGGACCTCATTCTTATATTGGCATGACGCAGACTCGTCTTTCACGTCGGTTAACTCTTCACCTTCAGGCTGGAGCCATCAAAGACCACTATCTCACCCCCAACTCACACGCAACGAGTTAGAGAAACACACCACCATACTCGATAAAGAAAGTGACCCAAGGAGATTACCTATACTCGAAGTGTTATATATCCAAGCCTTACATCCTAACATCAACAACCAAACTCTGGACTTTCAGATCCTTCCTTCTGCCAAAAGGCACTACCCTTCAGGACCTAACGCCCCCCCTCGCCCCCCGGTGCCCTTGACGCAGCCACTCGCGCTACCTCTTTCAGCTTCGTCGTTCTGCCGGCACCACACGTACTACGCAACTTAGGCCACGCCCCTCGACACACAGCCAATCAGCTTTGACCCCGCCAACCGACCACCACCACCATCCCGCATCCAGTGCGCCTGCGTGAAGCGGTTCCCCCTTTTGCACTCCTAGAATACCCCTCCACCAATAGGAGACTTTTGCCCCTGATTTTCGCCTCCTCTGATCCTCCTCCCTCTATATATACCCTTCCTGTTTACCTTTTCTATCATTCTATCCTTACTTGATAATGCTGGTTGTCCAATGAAACGCATCGTATATCCTGTACATCATGTACATTTATGTAACCCTGTACCACCATGAATTTTGCTCATCTCATTCATCTACTACCTGCCACCCAGCGAAAATTCATCAGAGACCTGGAAACTTTGAATAATAACATTTCCAACGCAGAAATTGCCATTTCTTTCAGCCTCGTATGTATTAAAGAAAATGTATTACCTGGCTTTACTAACATATATCTATA